>CM029374.1:3283208-3393208 GCA_017165825.1 Hepsetus odoe | reverse complement strand
ATGAATATATGAAGCAAAATGGGGGAAATTGCTAACTATAACTTGAGGACCACTGTTAAAGCCGACTTTCCCATTCTCAGGGAACATCTGAGTGCGAGAGCACAAATCAGTCGCTCTTTCTTAACTTTATAAAAGTTTTAAGCTAGCTGCTTCAATACTTATAAAACATGGCTTTGGTCTTTGTTCTCCTGCTGAAATATGTGGTTGTTTAAAAGTTATCCAACAATATAAAGGAAAAGGAAACTCGACTGCTCAAACAAAACGTTTAGCTCAGTCTTAAGGCTTCCTTCTGGTGACTTGCGGGACAATTGCGCACAATACTGCGCCAAATTTGTACATCACGCCTCATTTCTTTATCATTTTCTTTATATTGTCTGTGCAAACATAGATGGGAACACAGTTTATAACACAGAGTTTGTAATTCTAGCTTTGCAGTCAACATTTTGTTTGACCACCATTATTCTTCAGCACAGGAATAGTTCTCCAGGCTTCTTGAAAGACATCCCAAAGCCCTTTGGCTGCATTTTTGTTCTGTTCTCTGTGGAGATGATCCCACAATGCTTCTGCTTCTGCCTCTGAAACTGCTCAGGAACAGGGACTGTACTGAAAGTGAGAGCCAAAAACTTTCGTCCTTTAGGAAGCCTAGAGAATTGTCCCTCAACAACACATTAAAATACAAGAGTCTGACCGTTCGGAAGCAAAATGGGGAAGAAATGAGGGGTCTCATGAACTTTGCACAGAACTGTATATGTGTCGGATGTTTTAGGGACATTATTAATGCATCGTCATTATTTGGGTAGTGGCAGCAGCTTGTCATGTTAAGCAATTGTGTTAATCCATGTGGTTCAATGTATCTTCTTTGAGATAATCTCTATGCTATAAATTCAAAGAGGAGGGTGTGGCATGTATTTCCGCAGTGATATAAAAACCATCCTGCTACCATCTGATGACCATTGGTGTAAGCAGATGTGCTACTACAATGTATTTAACTGGGTTAGGAAACAATACATAAAGAAATCACAAACCAAGGTTCCGGTTTGATACCTTCAAACTTTGACCTGAAACGTTCCTGACATGTACCAAACCCAGTGACGCATTTGTTGTGAATGGACGGCCAACATTTCAGCTTTCTTTTATTTGAATGTGGTCATGGATTTTTGGAACGAAATGAAAGAAAATAAATAATTAAAAGGTATTCTGTGAAATTCCTGCCAAAATTTCTTGTTCTGTACCGTTTGTCAACTCGGTTGAAGTGAAAGGCGTCGCGACTATCACAGGTGATAAAATATTAAATTTGAAATATTTAAGTCAATTTTAAAATATGACAAATAAATGCGTTTCAAGTACAGATTCTGTGACTTCAGTCAACGTGATTATTGTGTTTGTAAGGAGAATCAAAGAGATTTTATTCCAACTGAAGTTTGATAAAAAGGCACTTCAAAGACATCGTTTCTTTGCTTTGATGACATCAAAAGCACGAACGAACTGAAAAAAGACAACGACTAAAAGTAAGAAAAAGTCAGATGTGCAGGTTCTAGCTATCAAATATGAGCAATCTCATGCATTTCATAACAATGTAAATGAAATGATTAGAGTGTTGGAAAACTGCAGCTGTCACTTTCCAACTTCAGTGGTTAACATGGAGGCGAATGATCGTAACATTTTCGGAAAACACGCCATGATTTGGAAAACCCAACTGTTGTTCTGGCCACTTTCCATCTTCATTCATAATGTGGTGCTGTGGGCTAGAATAAAACATTTCAAAAGCAGAGCGAAGAGTCTCATCAGGAGTTCCAAAAGATTCTGACCAAAAAGACAAACATGAATAAAAGATGGTGACAGAAAGGACCTTCCTGGTGCCCCATGTGAGGAGCAAACACGAGGAACTCTGGATGAAAAAGAAAAGCCCCGAACTTACAAAACCTGATTTGCAAAATTCTTTCATGCCGTTTAGGTTTCTGCTTCCTTTTATTTTGTCACACACTTCAGTGACACTTTAGGAGCAGGCCAATGAATAAAACCGTGAGACTCAGCATTGAAGGCCTGAAGAATTGAAATTGGCCTTCAGGGCCCGGTACCACACCCGCTCTGAGATACTGTGAGGTCTTTCGTTCCTGATAAGCGATGGATCTAGCTAATGCACGGTGGAAACTTTTGACTCTGGGTGTCTTGCTCTGTTTTGGGGCCGAACTCTCAATCGCACTCGTGTGCCCTTGAGTTTGGAGGGAGGGGTCAGGATTCTTCTGACCCGACTGTAAAGTTTCTCACGGGTTTAAGCTTTTCACAGAGCCGGCTTCACCCACTAACCTCAATTACTGCTCTGCTCTTGGAGTCCTCTAGCGTAACAGGTTGTAGGTATTTCTCTGAAGTTCAAGGATTATGGGAATCATGCAAATCTGCACATTTAAACTGCGTTTAAACTAAAGTGCCGAAACTTTAACTCAGGGTCAAGTGAGGTTGTGTTTTTCTATGTTTCAAATTGCACTTGAGCATTTCCCTGAAGAGACTGAACACAGTTCAGTGCAAAAGTGAAAACCTAACATTACAGTTCCCTTAAGACGGGTTATGCAAGTGAACACCAGAGGCTTCGCAAGAGCGATGCATGAACATTTACGTGCACAATCACAAAATATTGGCTCGGTTCTAAGACCTCACGCTTGATTGTTACTGCAGTGAAATGGCTCGTGTTGTTCATTTCAGTAGAAAAATGAATCCAAACACTCCTCCAGTGCTAATGTCTCCTGTATAACTTCAGTTCTGTTCAGTGTCTGAATTCTTTTTGGGTCATTAAAAAAAAGATAATAATGTGAAAAGCAGGTGTGAATAAAAAAAAGCTTAAATAAAGAGTTTTTTTTAAATGAGTATAAATATGTTGTATTAATGCACATTAAACCACATATGTAATTGATATGTAATTAACTACTTAATTAGTACTGATTATATCATCTTAAACCAAGTGACTGATATCACTGGGATAGGCTCCAGCACCCCCTTAATTAGGACAAGCAGCTAAGAAAACGAGAGAGTGACTGAAATCACTGAATCAGTGTAAATCGATTGAATCAGTTGAAGTAATTTTACTGTAAACATGTTTTTAAATACACAAATAAGTAAAAGAACAGATACTTGTCTAGAAAAATATTCTGGTAAAAGCACTGATTCAACTTAAAAGTAAAAAATAAAAAGTGTAAAATATAAATACATATATATAAAAGTGTAAAGTGAGACGTGTCTCCTCTGAAGGACGTCTGGAGCGTCTGTCTGTGCTGAAAGTGAACTGAATCTCACTCCATATTAATAGAATTAAAGACTATTAAAGCCTCGAACTTCAACTCCAATAAAAACAATCTACTGAAAATAATCCACATTAACTTCTCCCGTCACGGACATCACACTCAACACACCCTGAACTCCACCGTCCACTCTCCCTGTCCTCTCTCTTACGTGTCCTTCCATCTGTCCTGCACTGATGGACACACAGAGGGACGTCTTTTCCATTTTTTGCCTATTTAGGCTGTAACGGGTCTGGATGTTGGGAAGACGTGCAATGATGAAAAATAAAAGCGATGAATGGAAATAAACTCAGAAAAGATGCTGAAAATATACATCAGTAGAAGAAAAAATATTCATCTATTAATAGCAATGTGTGTGTATACGTGGGTGTGTGTGTGTGTGTGTGTGTGTGTGCAGCACGAAAGCCCAGAACTCCCAAGGATGCTTCCCAGTTTGAAGTCCGACCCCATAAAGAGCCACAACTATAATCCCGTGTGTTATGCACTTACACATGGCACCAAACAATCCCACCACAACGCTTGTTTCGCTTTTTTCTTTAGTTAAACAAGAAAAAGACCATCTCTACGTCGCCCAGCCCTTTAGTTTACTGTCAAACTGTCCCCAAACAAACAGCTCTAAATAACGCTCTTCCTTCACAGACTAAGCGGAGGAAAGAGAGAGGGGACAGAGGTATTGAACTCATTGTTGTTGCAGAGTTTTAATCACTGGATCTTACTCTTGCAATTTTATCCAATGGACTTTGACATTTATGTCTTTGTCATTGTTATTTATTTGACTTGAATGAACTGCTTGGCATGTGTGGCCCTCTGTTTCACTCAGGACTTCTCAAACCCACTGTGGGCCCACATTTCCGTTCTTCACTCTCACAACGGATGGTCAGTTTTACTGAGATATTTAAGAAGTTATTAATAATAAAGTATTTAATAAGTGGTGAATAATAGGGCCTAAACACTCACTAACAGTCCTGGAGTTGTTATTAATAATCTATATACAGCATCGTATTCTCTCTCTCTCTCTCTCTTTACACTCTGTAACTCATCCATCTATTATCCTAGATGTTTATACTAACTAGGACTCTAGGATCGTGGGAGTTATCCCAGCATTTATAGGGAAAAGGCAGAGAACCCCTGCAAAAGATCTCTGTTTCATAAAATAAACCCATGTACGTAATAATGTAAATTCGAAACAAATTGTAAATTCATTTATAGAGTCCTGTATGCAATAACGTAAATCCTAACAGTCCCTCATTTTAGGGGAGGTGATGTATATTGAATAATGATTGTGAAACTGTGAAATGTTTACAATATTGTGTTTTAAATGGCAAATTTTATTTGATATGCTGGGTGTTATACTCTTAATTACGCTGATTTTGGATTTGAACGGATTAATGCTTATAATATAACACCTTTTATGCTGTAAAACTGAACTTTATTGCCATTTGAAGGGTTCATGTGTATTATATGAAGGTTGTAATACGCCATAATGATACTGGAGTTTAAGGGGTTAATGTTTCTTGCCTGATATACTGTATATGCTGTTCAAAGGCTGGGAGAACAGTCGGAACAAAGAGCAGGTTTCATACACAAAACAATGCAAAGAAGAAAAACCACTTTCAAATCGGGCTTCGTTCATCTTGATGAAGCGTTAGAGTTTCAATGAAAGACAGGATGTGCATAAAGCCCGTGGCCTTTGATGAGACTGAACTCAAATCGTGCTTTAATATAAGCTTCACTTGACTATTTTTACATGGTCCAATTGCGATTTTTGGCCTAATAAATCCTAAAAAGTAAACGCCCCATTTTACGCGTGGCGGCTGATTTGGAGTCTCGTGCAAAAAGCAGCGGCGGATGAAGCTGCAATAAACGAACGCGGGCTGCGCACGTCAGTGTTCTGGTTTTTGTGACGTCACAAACTCAAAAACGGGCTGTTCTCGCGGCCTAATGTTCATGTTTGGTCTGTATGGACTTGGGGTGGAATGAGACAACATAAAATGCAGTTTACAAAATCCATAAACCTCCAAAAACAAGAACATTTCAGTTTTCCGTAGCATGCCTTTGATATTTCATTGTACGTTCTCAGACACCATGGGGAACTGCAGCTCTTATGACTCTGAAGATGGATTCTCCTACCACCCCGATGATGAAATCTGTGAACATTGCAACTGCCCCATCCCCCCAGGGAACCAGGTACGTGTGTTTTTATATGCACGTATATTACTAGCGCGCCTCATGCGGCCTACAGTGCGAAACTAGACCGCTTACCTTTCCCCCCACACCTTCTGCACCCAGAAGTAGTGAGCTGTCGAAGTGGGACGTTTCAAACATCAAACTAAATATAGAAACATGCTGTGATCCACTATGCATGGTAGTATTACACTGGTTGCTTATGTGCTGCTTTGTGGTCTTGCTTTGGAGCTGCTTGGAAGAGAAGAAAGAATAGGTTGCATGCCTCAAGTGTTGTGGAACGGAAGAGGGGCAACGATAAAAAAAAGAGAATGAGAAAACACATTGGTGTGAAAAAAAAACAAGAGATCATGCATATTTTAGTTTACACTTAAGATTCTAAAGGTGTGGTGAGAACTCAGAACACCAAGTTCTCCACTTCTCCAAGCCAGCATGGAGACATTTAGATGTATCAGACTGCAAACGAACCCTACACATCCTTTAAACTGTCTCTGCAAAAAAACAGCTGTTTAGGACACATTATGGCCTCTTGCCACTGTAATGAGCTGATGTCCACAGAACAGTCGTCAAGGGACTGATCTTGAAGCACACGGTCATTTAAACTGATCCTAGATCAGCACTATTACTTCTTTATGTCTTACCGCCGTCATTCTTGCGCCAGCACAGCCTGAACTCCCTTAGAGGAGCATGTTTCTTTAAGTCATCTTCAGGAACACTTCTCCAGGCTTCTTGAAGGACGTCCCAGCTCTTCTTGGGAAGTCACCTGCCTTTAGTTTCAATTCTCTGTGGAGATGATCCTAAACTGCTTCTGAAACTGCTCAGGAACAGGGACTGTACTGAAAGTGAGAGCCCAAAACCTTGAAAGACCTTCAGAAAGTGCTTTAGAAAGCATTCCAACTTAGATTGCGCGTTTACATCAATATGATATGGCTATATCTTGTTATTTCACAGTTGCAGTTTTACAAAACGAATCTTATATTTAGATGTAAAAACGATTAAATAAAAAAGAAAATAACGGTGTGTTTGAGCAGCGACCAAACTGCTGCACCAGCGTTCGGGACCTTTGCTCTCGATTCACACCTTAATGCACACAATGAGGTGCTTATT
Organism: Hepsetus odoe; assembly: GCA_017165825.1. Classification (NCBI taxonomy): domain Eukaryota; kingdom Metazoa; phylum Chordata; class Actinopteri; order Characiformes; family Hepsetidae; genus Hepsetus; species Hepsetus odoe. The sequence continues at coordinate 3,386,624 of CM029374.1, read as the reverse complement.
CATTTTGTGGCCTTTGGGACACCTGTAGCAACCCCTTAAAGATGTAAAGCCCACGTGCTGACAACTTTCTGACGCGTTTGGGCCCCTGTATGTGTGCAGTTTGTGACCACAGAGCCGTCATTGGCTGGGAAATTTTGGGTGGTTGACGACCCTTAACCCAGCAGTGATGTTGACACATGTCACACCACTGACATGACAGCCAAAGTGATATTTGGTCAAGAGTGGTCTGATGAACGGTTAATGAGGTGAATGGTTGACGGGCCATAATTGTCATTCATTAATTGACTAAACGCGGCCAGTGGGTCTATTAAGGGTGTCAGTGTTTTGGAAGTGAAGAAAGGGAAATTCCTTCATTCAGACTTGAACTTGGCTTTTCCGATGTTTATTTTTTTAAGCTGTCTAGTTACGTCACTGCTCCACTGCACTCTGACCAGCCCCAGTTGGGAATATCTTACATAATTGTCAGGGAAGCAGCCTTCTGCAGTCATTCACACCACAAACTGTCATGTGAAAGTCCTCCTGCTTCCTGGGCTTAATCAAGAGCTCTGTAAGTGGAGGAGAATGCTTCTAGGAGATCAGACCCTGTAAACTGACCACGGGGGGTCAAAAGAGTTTGAGTGCGGCTTTTGTTTTTCTCACGTTTCGTAAGAGCTTCTTGTAAGAACATTAACTCCACGTTCTTTCAGGAAAATGGCGGTAGGGCCAATGCAGTGTTATGATCCATTACACTGATAGAAAGCGAGTTCAAAGTGATCTAGGAGGGGGTTTTACACGTCTGTGTTTTTGGCAAAGGCCCTGCTGAGGGATGCCAAGGCCAGGGCAGGAAATTTTGGCACAGATTAAATTGATAGGGAGATAATCTTCCACATTAGAGCCCTTCATGTCAAAACCGAAGCCCGACATGTGCAGATTCTACCTCTACTGCTTCAAGCAGTCTGTGGTTTTGATGAATAACTTCAATTCTTATGGTTTTACAAAAGCGTGATTCTCACAATGCCTTCGCTAGTGCAGAAAACCTCATGCGCCAAAAAACATCTCGTTTACAGGTCGGGTAATTATCGTTACCTAGTTTCTTTCCTGTTTTGTCCATCTTGTTGACACCGTCTCTTTCTCTTCCAGATGTCCTATGATGCCAAATTTCCATTCAACTCCAACTATTCACCGCCCCCAAACTCCCCATTACCAGGTGAGGCCTTCTCCAACATCTGGAGAAGATCTGGAGAACATTTTGGCATCCTCATAACCTTTATTTTAATGGTGGCTTATGATGAAAACCCATTTCTACCATTATAAGTGGTTATATATACCAAAATGAATTCAAGTTCATTTTTAAATTATAGCTGAATAAGCTATTCTTCTGCTGTGTCTTTAAGATTTAAGATTTAAGGTGCATGTAAATGAACTCTGAATTCTGACTGGCTGTGCTATGGCTTTAGAAAGAGTGGAGTTTCTAATAGCTGAATTACATATTTTTGACATGCCTCAATGCTATGGGCCCACACGGTTGATTTAGATGCCACAAGTTTTCCTAAATTTAAAACTCATGATGTAGATTTTCCACACTTGCATGGATTAGGTATCTCTCTGTTCACTTATTGCTTTAGTTTAGTTCATTTCTATCAGTGACGTTGCTGTTGGTGCTGCTGTTCATTATAATGTGCATTACAGACAACTTGGTGGTTGCCATATACAGCTATACGCCATGCCACGCTGATGACCTGGGCTTTGAGAAAGGAGAGAAGATGAAGGTCCTCACCGAGTAAGTCAAATCAGAAGAGAGGATGAGGTGTCCTCAGGGGTCTCGCTGGAAGGGCATTGGGTTTCCCACATGTCTCTGCAGTAACTGTGCTGTGTTTTTGTTTATTTTTTGCCTCAGAGATGATCCAGAGTGGTACATGGCCGAGTCTCTGTCTACGGGACAGAAGGGCTACATCCCGCGTAACTTTGTGGGCAAACTCAACAGCATGGAGACAGAACCGTGAGTGAAACGACAGCACGCACACATTAACATCCCCTCACCCTCCCACCACAACCCCACATGCATACCCCCTACCACACACACACATTCACATATACAAAAAGGAACATCTTCCTGCAATGCTTACAAGCCTTTGTGTGCAGAAATGTACAAATGCCATAGAAGCGACATCAAAAGCCGCCACCACACAGCACAACAGCGTGGATTTCTTATTGTTTTGTAGTAACGTCTACTTGAAAACAGCAAATATGCATGCGATTACTGACATTTATTAGTCCAGCATCTAGCATGGGATAGAAAAAACCCAAAAACCTTCACGCTTTGTGGTGCTTTCAGTCACTAGCATCAGTTCAGATTAAATGTAGGACATAATCACACAGGTTTTTCAGTTCATCTTTTCAGATTACATTCTTACAGAAGCATACCAACTTGGTGAACCTGTCCTGCTGAGAGATCAATTCTGAACGATGTCTCCAGTGTCCAAAGAGAGCATAATTGGCCTTTCATAATTGGGTAGGACTTAGGGGTGTAACGATACAGTCAATAATTTGGTTCGATAGACAGTTAAGGGCTAAGTTTGATATGCTCAAAAAGAAAAATATATATAAAGATATTATATATTCCTGCTTAAGCATCAGCGTTTACAAAACTCCTTTTTGCTCACAGTTTTTCTTTGCTCTGAAACGTGAGGAGTGTAAAGATTAAAGATGCACTTCATCCTTGATTCAATGCATTTCGCAACACTGAGATCACAGGTCAATAATCAGACTGAACAAAAATGACGAGTGTGGCACAGTAATGAGACTCGAGCGGGAAGGCAGAGGGAGGGAGATTTATGCCATCGATATGTTGAACTGGGCTGTTGGTCCGTGCTGGTTGAACGATTAAGAGCGCAGTTACATTAAATATTAAAATGAATAAAATACTTATTCTCCATGTTTTGGCAATATTATTCAGTAGGACTCCCCCTCCCCCGTCACTTCTGATGATCAGCCGTCTATAAACAAATGCTTATCTCCTCCAAATGTGTTGACCTGTCTGAAGATATGGCACTAACAAAAGCTGTGGTGGTGATTCATGTTAAAACTAAACTAGAAAAGTGGCAAAAATATGAAAAAAAAAAAAAATTCTCAGAATTAGGCAGGGACTCTTCGTATGATTGCTCTCTCCCTTTTAGCACGTAAGTTTTGAATTGATTCATGCTCTTTGTTGGAAACAGCCCCTTATAGTGATACCAGTGCAGTTAGACCCTGTCATTCTACCTGTTTAGTCCCCATAATTAGACAGAATTTAGGACAAGGTCATAGAGGTTCCTCATTATATTATATTATTTTATTTGTTTATTAGATAAGAATCATAAAAAAGCATCCTATCTTCCCAAAACTGCCCCGTTAGGAGTCCCAATTGTAAACATGTGTTTGATAGACCATTCAGGGCTGCTTAAAGCTAAAGTAGGAACATAGTTGTTGAACTTGCTGCTCAGGGCGGAGTTTCGTTTTGCCATTTTTCAACATTACTTCAGTTATTTTTATTATAGGTTTCTGTTGCCTGATTACGGACGAACTACTCTAATATTGATATAGGCTACCTATCTCCACATAGCATTAAATGCTGTAAAATTAGCAATTAGTAATAAGATTCCTACATTAACATACGATAAGTGCCAGAACAGTCTTTATAACTCGGCCCCTGATTATTCTACCAGTCTTTCATGATACTGAAACAGTTGTAGAAAATGCTTCTAATGGATTTTCCCTCTTTCTTCAGCTAAAGAATAGCATACGTGTCCTGACAGATTTGCTGGCTTTGTTCTAAAACTGTTCTAAATCATTGGTAGGGACTGCCGACAGCCAACCAAAGCATCAAAACATGGGGTGATTCATATGATGGGGAAGCTGGGGAAACACCCTGGGGCATCTCTATGGCCGTGGGCTTCATGAGGCCTCCCTCACTGATAGTGGGAGTAAATTAAGGCACCTCAGTAATGGAAAAAAAGTGACGTGAAACACACTGGCTGAACAAAGCTCTGATTTCCTCGCTGAATCAGAGACTAGATCGCTTTGAACAGTAGAACAATCACTACCAAAATGGAACAAATGACACATGGTGGCTTTCTTTTGTTCATTTGCTTGCAAAGTGGATTTTTACTGGTCGTCCTAACAATGGAAAACACAGGAGCGTTTGTTCATAATGGCGGCCTGCTTGGTGCCATTATGAACAAATAAATGTCCATTTTTTTTACACACACATACACACATACACACACACATATCTTAATATTTAGACAAAAATAATGTTTTTCAAAGTATTGTTCAGTAATCAATAGTTGATTCAGTAATTGGATTCGAATCCCAGACCAGTAGGTTGCCTTGAGGTACCCTTGAGCTAGGTATCGTCCCCATCATTGTTCCCCGGTCGCTTTCAATACCCGCCCCCTGCTGCACGCGTGTGTGTGTGTGGGTAAAATGCAGAGGTCTGATTTCGTTGTGTCTCACTGTGTGCTGTACTGTGCCGTGTTTCACAACGAATAGTCACGAATAGTCACTTTCACTTCAACTAAATGGACAATTGCATCTCATCTACACGTATCTAGGTTTAAATCAGCTGCCCTTATTTAACAGCACCTTCAGGTTGTTTATGGACATTTGTGAGTGATGTTAAAGTCACTTGTTGAGACTTGAGCTCCTATTGGTCAAAGAAAACACACGTGCACAGTACACGATGCACTGACATGCTGTGCCTGTCTATTAAAGAGCCCATGAAAAATTCTTTTCACTTCAAAATTTCAAGTATGGAATTTTGAATTCACTGTTTTTGTGATGTGCATGCGCTTACATGTATGGATGGCGGTGGTCTAGTGGTAGGATACTTGCCTATGGACCTATGGCTCAAGAGGTCCTAGGTTGCAGGATATGGGCTCTTTAATGCAGTGCAATGATGAAGCCGATGTGGTTCTCTGTTCCAGCTGGTTTTTTAAGAACCTCTCCAGAAATGATGCCATGAGGCACCTGCTGGCTCCGGGAAACACGCAAGGCTCTTTCCTGATCCGAGAGAGTGAGACCACACCAGGTAAGAGGGGCAAAGACACCAGTTAGGATCAGTCTGATATCTAAAAAATTAAGAATCATGGTTGATCATAGAGTTAATGTAGGGTTTAGATAAAACAACAACAACAACGAAGCCATTAAAACCAACCGAATTAGTTTTTACTCTGAATTATGGGGTTTCACTCACTCTGCTAAATTAAAAGCTTCTAAACCCGAGCCAATTTTCTGGTCCGGGATTATGTCTGGTCATGGATTATATTTTCCTTTCAGTGGAAAATCTCATGTGGACTGGATTAGGCTGCTTGAAGTTCTATATTATACCCAGTGAAGTTTTTCTCCATTAACTCAAAGATCTAAATTGTATCTCCATTCTTCTGCAGGTAGTTTCACTCTGTCCATTCGCGATTTGGACCACATGCAGGGGGACGTCATCAAGCACTACAGAATCCGCAACATGGATGCTGGTGGCTTCTACATCACCAGTAAAATCTCCTTCAGCTCACTGTCCGAGCTGGTCAGACATTACTCCCGTACGTGGCAAGGCACTCAGAGCACTCACACTACTTCTAGCGGGAAATCGTAAAGACATTCATTGACATTCTACCCTGGGAAATCTCCCTGACCAACCCTGTCCATTTTCTTTAACCGTCATTTTCTGTGATTCCTGAGGGACCTTAATGCTTTCCTGCATCAAAATGGTACATACAGCGACAGTTTTGGCCAAATTTGCCCATTTCATATCTGTCGCATTAGCTGGGTGCAAAGGTTTGGATGCCCAGAACATATTTTGGTTGATTGCGTTGCACAAATGCACATATTTAAATTAAATCTATTAGAATAAAAATAATAATGGCTTGTATATATTTTTTTTTATTCTTGTTTCCAATGTTTTAAACTCTACAAATACATAGAAAAGCCCTAAAATTTGCAGATTGTGCCAAATGAGTAGGTTCAGCAGATGATGTGACCTTATTCTCACTTATGCATACTGGAAACATCACATAATATTATATGTCCAAGGATGTCCAAACGTTTTCACAGCTGTATGTTTGGGTTTTATGCATATATGTGAACTTCTTATATGAGTGGAGCTTATATTTGCACATTTACACACACAAAACAAACACACACACACACACACAGACACACACACACACACACACACACACACACACACACACAGACACACATGCAAACACAAGCTACAGTTGTTTGAGAAGTCAAAATGTTCTTTCAGTTTCCTGTCACCTTCTGTCTAAGCCCTGAGTGAGATCATATGCAGAAAATTTCCTGGGTGTGTGGCATTTCTTGTTTAACCATTTCCATGACTCGGTTTTCTCTTATTTGCTTCCTCCCCCTCCATCCTTTCTCCTCTCACGCTCTGCAGGAGAAGCTGACGGTCTTTGTTCACGGCTGTTAAAGCCTTGTCAGACGCGGATGCCGCAGAAGCCGTGGTGGCAGGATGAGTGGGAGGTTCCGCGAGAGTCTCTCAAACTGGAGATGAGGCTGGGCCAGGGCCAGTTTGGAGAGGTCTGGATGGGTAAGTGTGAAGAATACACACCCTCCATCACTGTAGAATACACACCTCACTGACTGCTGCTTAAAGGCGGTGCTAGAATCCAAGACAGCACTCAAATGGTGAAAGTTGGAGAGTCACCCTAGATAGGTCGCTGATCAGACACACAGAAGATCTGACTGAGGGGCAATTTGGTATGTCTGTGGGAGGAAACCAAGGCACCCAGAGGAAACCCACATTGAAAAAATCCAGACTGCCCTGCTTGAGAACTGAGAACCCAGAACCTTCTTGCTGTGAGGTGACAGCACTGCCAGCTATGCCATTGTTCTGCTACCAGACAAAACTCTTTAGCCACAGTATTGCTTTATTTTAGGCCTCGTTGCATGTCAGGGCGTCACAGAAACCACATAAGCAAGTCTAAGCACAAGCTCAAATGAAATGCAAATTTGTGTAAAAGTTTTTCGACAAACGTTCATTTTAGTACCGTGCTTACATCGGTATAAAGCTTTGAGCTATTCATGTTCTGTTCCATCATATTCGAGCCCTATAAAGCAAACTAATCTAATCTGGCTCCCAGCTGACAGCCCGTCCCTGTGTATTTGTCTTTATGTGAGCCACACTGATTGAAGTGTGTGTCCACACTTAATTTGTCTGTAGGAAGCCAAACCAGTCAGAACTGAGTGAATCAGCCACCGCGGTGCAGAAACATGACTTGGCCTGAACCCTAAAGCTGCAGTCGGCACTCGCTGCACCTGGGATACCAGTGAAAAGTGGGACTTTTCAGAAATCCAGATACTTTAAGCCCATGCTGTGTATATCCTTTACCTAGTAATTAATCTAGATCAGTAATACACATCATTTTTTATACATCACCACCAGAAGCCTTAGAAACACAGCTGTGCTCCTAAACTGCAGGTTCAATAAATAGACTGGCCAAATGTACTCAATCTTCTGTTTAATCGATTTCAGTTTATGCTGTGATGTTTTCATTTTATAGCTCACTGAAGCAAAACCACATCCAAAAGTCTACCTTAATGAAGAACCACGTGCAGTACTGTGACAATATCTTCAACCCTTCCATCCATTATCTTAACTGCTTCTCCTGTCTAGAGCCGCAGGGAATGCTGGGGTCCAGACAAAGAAATAAACATGCACATCTATGGGGCAATTTAGAATCTCCAATCTGCCCCCCATTCATGCCTTTGGACATTGAACGCCATGAAGAAAAAACATGCAAACCCCTCAATGAAAGGGTCCAGGATTCCCTGTCTTGAAGGCAACCCAAGGACCTGCTCACTGGGCTAACCACTTTGCAATCACCCTTCAAACCTCAAAGGCTATTGTGATCTTATTAAGATTCATGACATCTTAGCTGTGAAAGAGCCAATTTACCACAAGTCCTTTGACCTCCTACTGCTTGACAACTCAACTGTGTGTATGTGTGCGCGTCCATATTTGTATGTGTATATATATGTATATATATATACACTTATGTATAACACAGCACACATTGAACCACAACAAAATGCAACCTCTGCTTTTCACCCATACAAACCGTGCAGCAGGGGCCGGCCATATCCAACACCCGGGGAGCAGTGATGTGGACGGTATCTTGCTCAAGGGTACATCAGGGCAACCAACTGGTCTGGGATTTGAACCCACAACCTTCCGATCCTGGGACCTAGTCCCTAACCAATAGGACGCCCCTGATATTGGAATAACCAAGACATCTAAGAATAACTAAGACATTTTATTGACATTTATCTTTGTTGACATGTGTCTGGATTTCAGAATAACATGCAGTACCTCCCTCCCTCCCTCTCCCTCTCTCTCTCTCTCTCTCTCTCTCTCTCTCTCTCTCTCTCTCTCTTCTCTCTCTCTCCTCTCTCTCTCTCTCTCTCTCTCTCTCTCTCTCTCTCTCTCTCTCTCTCTCTCTCTCTCCCCTGCTGTAGGCCTGTACAATAACAGCCGAAGAGTGGCCATTAAGAGCCTGAAGCCAGGGACCATGTCCATCGGGGCCTTCCTTGCCGAAGCCAACCTGATGAAGACTCTCCAGCATCCGCGCCTTGTACGCCTGTTTGCCGTGGTGACCCAGGAGCCCATCTACATCATCACAGAGTACATGGAGAAAGGTGAGAGTGATTAAAAGAGAGACATGAGGTTCTAAATGCAGGATTTTGCAGATACATTTCTTGCCATTTGGAAAGTTTATTAACTGTTATCTAATAAATATGATTAACAGCAAATATAAGTAATAAATATGTCATAACATCAATAATTGGAAAACAAACAGATATAAGAAATAGAAACCATGAAGACATCTTTGTTTGCAAATATCTCCTCTGGATAAGCTTAAAAGAGTCCTTTGGAAAGACTCCTAATGCTGCATGAGCCTCCATAACATCAGTCGCTCTGGGCAAAAATGTGTACCAACTGTATAAATGTACGTGTGTGATATGATCATGCTTGTGCAAGCTTTTCTGAGTGTTTCTAAATGAGTCATTGATATGGCAGAAGGGCCTGTCAGTCAGTGCAGCTTTTGATAACCAACAGCTAAACCACATTTAGTATTCAGGAGATTTTTGTCTTGTAGGCAGTGCTTGGATTTTTACTCCTGTATTATCTCGCATACTCAATGGGTGATGGGAAATCCCACCACAGATAGTCGCAGTTTGAATAGGTTTTGAATCAAAGGATATCAGACAACAATAAGCTGTTAGAAATTAATAGTCATCACTGGGTCATGTCTGGGGTGCACAGAATCTGGGAAACGTTCACTAGTACCGCTCTTATCAGCTAGATCAGATTCAAAGTTGTCTGATACTTAACACAGAAGGTGATTATGCATGTGCACATGAGTAGGCTTCATTTCCTGACCTTTTTATGTGTCTCAACCTCTACGCACACACACACACACACACAAGTACACAGGCGTGCCCCATACCACTGCCTTCCTCTGAAAACGAAAACACTTCAGACACTTGAGCTCTTTGGCACTCAGTCTGCACTTTAGGTCTAAAAAAAAAAAAAAAAACAATACATCAAAGCCAAAACAACCTTAAATGGATCGGTCAATTCTGAAAATATACACAAGGATCCCCAAGACCGCAACATGACATATAACACTTCTGTCTTTGAGCCTCATTTTGCAGCCACATAAGAGCATCTTGCATCCTTCTTGTAGACTTGAATTTACAAAAGATTTGCGCTAAAGTTTCTGTAATTTTGCACTGATGATTCCTTTATGGCTTTTTGTCCCTCTAACACCTGTGACTTTGGTGTGAGATTTTGTCTACGCAGTAGTGTAATGATGCCAGCAATGCTATGAGGGTTGGAGAAAGATTTGGGTTCGGTGATGAAAAAACAGACTGCGGAGCCAGAAGTAGCAGATCTGAAGACGATGGGATCTGTGTTTGGAGCGATGAGGATGGAAAGGATTAGGAACGAGTTTATTAGCGGGACAGCTCAGGTTTGGACGATTTGGAAACAAAGTCAGAGAAGTGAGGTTGCGTGGGTTTGGACATGCGCAGATGAGAGACGAGGAGTGTGTCGCTGGCAGGATTTTGTAGATGGAGCTTCCAGGAAACAGGACAGAGAGGAGGTTTACGGACAGAGAGGAGGTTTACCGATGTGCTGAGAGGGGACATGCAGGCGGTCGGTGTGGAAGAGGAAGATGCAGAGGACAGGAAGAAATGGAGACGGATGATCTGCTGTGGCGACTGCTGTGGAGATTTTGTCTACCATCTTGTCAACTTAAGTCAGGTCATAGAACCTGTACTGTGTTGCATAACTCCACTACATCCATCTCCAAACCTGGTGAAAAGCGTATTCTTGTCATTCCGACATGAGTTTCTAGACTGTGACCTTTTTACGACCTTTATGGCTTGTATGGGTCATTTGAACATCACAGGTCAGCCTCCTGCTTCTCCTTGTTTGCTTGCTATAATCAAGCCAGACTTCACAGATAGAAAAGCAGGATTTTGTGCTTTAGACAAGTGTGTGACTCAAGCAAGCACCGCAGAACTTTTCCAATGGATGCAGGTGTGTGTTTTCAAAAGTCACATCTTTCCTCCAGGAGAACAATGCTTCAAGAGCCCTCCTGTCGAGACCGACGGCAACAAAAGATCCTTCAGAGCATTGCTTCAAATGGAGTGAAAGCAGAGAATGGGCTGGCTTTGTGTTGTCCTCCTAAAAGGAGCTTGTGTGGCACAAGCCGGCCGATCTCATGATCTCATTGTTGAACAGTCACGTGTCTGAAGCCTCGACTAGCTGTGGGGTTTATTTTTACAGGGCTGGCAAAAGTACACTCAGTCCTTGTTGAAGTAAATGTATATTATTGTACAACTAAAAGTTGGTAAAAGTAAAAGGACTCCAGGAAAAGCAAAAAGGACAGGATCTAAAATGTAAAAGTCTTTGCTCTTTGTTTCTAGTGGGTTTCTAGAGCCTCACTCCATGTTCATAGAATTCAAAGACTATTAAAGCCTCGAACTTCAACTCCAATAAAAACAATCTACTGAAAATAATCAGCATTAACTTCACCGCTTCACTTTCATCCACGTCTCTACTAGTTCTCCCGTCTCAGACACACACTCCACACACCCTGAACTCCACCGTCCACTCTCCGTCTCCTGTCTCATTATATCACTAATATCTTGGGGAATTCTATTGCTCCATTCTTCATTTTCTGATATTATATTTGTTCTAAGTTTAACCCTACAACCTCGACTCCCCACCACATCCTAACATTCAGAATGGCGCTTGAGGCATCCCTTCCTCCTTCGAACGGCAGTGTCTGAACGTGTGGTGCGTCATAAAGGAAGTGCCGAAGCACAACAGAAGCTTGTGGGCAAAGGGCTTCTTTTTCCAACACAAAACCGTCTCCCAGTTTACAAGGCCATACATCTCAGCCGCTGATCCTCACTGACCAACCGGATTTCCTGAGAATGTTTTGTTCTCAGAATCTAAATTGAGTACTTCTCTATTTATGACCCTGCATGAGGTCACACAACACCTCACCAAAGACGTTCTGGCTGAAATGTGTCATTCATCATCCTGCTGTCACCTGGGAGATAATTTAATGTAATGACTTCAAATGTTATATAGTATCTGCCGCAAGAGACACCTGCTTATAATAACACTGTTATTGGAATGTAATTATACAGTAATTATATAATTATACTTAATAAGCTGTTATAATGATGATCTGTTGGAACCAGTGTGATCTACTGATACCCTGATACCCTAAATCTACTGGTCTTAAAATTGTGATCTATCTGCACCGAAATGTGATTTATTAGTAGCTGTAATTGTGATCTAATGTGACCAGTAAGTGTGATTTACTGGTTTCCTATGTGTGATCTAGAGGTACCTTAAATGTCCTCTACTTGCACTTATAATTGTGATCTAATGGATCTGATAAATATGATCTACTGGTACCCTACATGTAATCTACTGATATCATAGATGTGATCTACTGGAACCAGTAAGTGTGATCTACTGGTAGATATATTGATGTACTGCGCCTGATGTGATCTACTGCTACCCTAAATGTAATATATTAGTTACTCAAATGTGATCTATTGGTGTCCATAACTGTGATATATTATATCGCAGTTTATATATTATATAGGGGCAGCGGTGGCCTAGCGGTTAGGGCGTTAGCCACATGATCGGAGGATCGGGGGTTCAAACCCCTTTCCAATAGGTTGCCCTGAGGTACCCTCGAGCAAGGTACCGTCCCCATCACTGCTCCCCGGGCGCTTTCAATAGCTGCCCACTGCTGCATGGGTTAAATGCAGAGGTCCAATTTCGTTGTGGTTCATGTGTGCTGTGCTGTGCCGTGACCTCGCAATGACAAGGGTTGTCACTTTCACTTTCACTATTGTCTAAAATGGATCTATTACTTTCATAATTGTGATCTATCGATACCCTGAATGTGATTTATCTGTAGGTGTAATTGTGATCTATCAGAAACATTAAGTGTGGTTTACTGGTATCCTATGTGTGATCTTGGTGCCCTAATTGTTATTAATTTGTACCTGTAATTGTGATCTACTGGATCCAGTAACAATGATCTACTTCTATCCTTAATGTGATATATTGGTATGTTAAGGTATAACCCATCTGATTTTCCACATGTTAAAGTAGCTCCCACAACGGTCACTAAAAGTAAATCCTGAACAGATTTGGATTGTATTTTTGGGTCAGACCTTGGTTACCGTTGCCCAGAAGTAGTAATCAAGGGCACTGCTAAGTGCCTGCTGTCTGCTTTCATTGCAGGTAGCCTGGTGGATTTTCTAAAGACTCCAGAGGGATCCAGTTTGCAAATCAACACCCTGATCGATATGGCCTCTCAGGCAAGTCCACCCACCACTTCTCCTTTGAAAACCAGCCAGTAAAGTCATCTTTCAACAGCTTAAAGAAGGCTGAATCTTTTTTATGGCTCTTGAGTTGCAGAGTGTATCTTTAATCAGGGCAGGATTCTGTTGCCTGACTGTACCCAAGCCTGTGCCAGCCAAGTGTAACTGTGGCTTTTTCTTCCTGCTGGCAAGGATTTGAACCCACCACCCCAGTTTCAGCCAGCTTTTCTCTGCCGTCTGCTCTACATTTCCAGCCTTCTTACTCTAACTCTGCTTTCTCTCTTAATGAGTTTCCCCTTAATATCTTATTAAGCAGCTCCGTATTCCTAATCTCACACAAACAGGAGCAGATTCTGTGGGAATAACACAGACCGCTTTGGAGGCCTTTTCACAAGCCTAGACTGCCAAGAAGCCCAAACAAAAGAACTCTTTTTTTTCTGGCCTAAAGGCGTATCCTACAATGAACAGTGCCAAGATCAACATGTTAGTAACGCATTAATGCAATAAATTAACACCGCACTTTTTTTTTTTTGCCATTGGCACATTTTCTTCAATCCATCCGCATTAGTTCAGGCTGGAGTGTTGCTTCTCATGATCAGCCGTGTGCCTGCAGACCTTTTGCTCACATCACGTCAGCGATGGCTTGATGAATTTCCAGCTACTGCTGTGGTGGATGAGTTATAAATTATATCTGTAAAGTTCAAACAAACATCCAGCTGCAAAATCCATTTACAATCCACTGCTTTCATGATGCCTCAAAAAATTATAAAATGTACATTGAGAGAGTGATAGAGTGCACACGCAGGAGAGATAGACAGAGAAACAGAGAGAGAGAGAGAGAGAGAGAGAGATCGAAAAGAAATGAGAGAGGGAGAGAATAAAAGCGAGAGGTGGGGAGAATGGGAGAAAGAGTGATGGAGGAAGAGTAATAGAGAGAGAAATAGAGAGTTTGAGGGTGAGGAAGAGCAAATGAGGGAGAAATAAACAGAGAGGGAGAGAGAGAGGGAGAAAGAGAGAGAGATACAGTACTGTGCAAAAGTTTTAGGCAGGTGTGAAAAAATGCTGTAAACAAAGAACGCTTTCAGAAATGGAAGTGTTGATCATTTATTTTCATCAAGCAACAAAATGCAGTGAATGAACAAAAGAGAATCTAAATCAAATCAATATTGGGTGTGACCACCCTTTGCCTTCCAAACAGCATCAGTTCTTCTAGGTACACTTGCACACAGTTTTTGAAGGAACTCGGCCGGTAGGTTGTTCCAAACATCTTGGAGAACTACGCACAGATCTTCTGTGGATGTAGCTTCCTCACATCCTTCTGTCTCTTCATGTAATCCAGACACACTGGATGATGTTGAGATCAGGGCTCTGTGGGGCCAGAAGAACTGATGCTGCTTTGAAGGCAAAAGGTAGTAACACCAAATATTGATTTGATTTAGATTTTTCTTTTGTTCGCTCACTTTGCATTTTATACATTGATAAAAATAAACAATCATTATTTATATTTCTGAAAGCGTTCTTTGTTTACAGCATTTTTTCACACCTGCCTAAAACTTTTGCACAGTGCTGTACATATATACTGAAAAAGAAACAGAAGTGTGAGATGCAAATGAGGGACAAATAAACAGAGAAACAGAGAGAGAGAGAGTGAGAGCAAGAAACAGCAGGAGAAAAGTGAGAGAATAAAAGAAAGAAATGGAGAAAGTGCAAGACAGAGAGTGATGGAGGAAGAGGAAAAGTGAGAGAAAAGGGTGAGGAAGAGCATGAGAGTAAGAGAAAGAGCGAGAGAGATTGAAATACTGGACAGAGAGGGATGGAGGGGAAGCGAGAGAGAGAGAGAGAGAGAGAGAGAGAGAGACAGAGAGAGAGGTGCTTAAAGCTGTTCAATATCACTTTACTGAAGGACAACATTCCTGCAGCTACGTTACACCAACACAAGCGTTTCACACGATGTATAAAGGTTTATTCCACACAGTCACTGGGTCACTGGGCCGTTTGTTATAAAAGGCTTATAACAATGTTATACTCTCTTCTCTCCTCTGATTGGAGGATTTTACAGGCGAGCGTCAATAGAGCACCTTGCAGGCGTCTGTGTTTGAGCAGGCTCAAAGAGTGTCTGAAATTACAGACACTTTTCACACACACACACACACACACACACACACACAAACACACACACACACATATATAAATGCATGCACACACACACACATATATAAATGCACAGACACACACACACACACACACACACACTTCTCTGTTCGCCTACTGCTGCTTTCCCCCTACCTGTGAGATTTTTGCTCTTCAGTGAAATCCTTTTCACACACACACACCTAGAGGGTGTAGCATTTCCTTGAACAAGACAGACACACACACACACACACACCTACATGCTCTGAAAAATCAGCTACTGCTGCCAAATCTGCATATCTCTCATGTTTTTATCACTTCCCTCGTGGACACACCATGTTAACAAGTATTCACACCCTAGCCATCTGGGCCTGGCCTGTCTATCACCTTTTTTGTTAGCTAATGTTAACACGCGAGACATGGGGGCTTCACTTGATTAACTACATTCTGAGTGGCTGTAGTGTGTGTGTGTGTGTGTGTGTGTGTATGTGTGTGTGTGTGGTCATGGAAAAGCATAGAGACAGTAGATCTAAATCAGCCAACTTGGCCATTCCTAAATCAGGCTTGATTAAAATGTCAATCAGTTGTTAACTGAACACTGAATCAACGCTCAGGACAGGCTTGTTCTTTCATTTTATTTGAGAATAAAAGGTTTACGGCTCTAAGCCCTCCGTGCTCGTTGCTCGATCAGGACTGGACTTAATGAAATGATGGTGGGTAGAGACGGACAGTTCCTGAGTCTGGGAGGCTTCTGCTTCCCCTCGTCTGACCTTTAACATGTGCCAGTCTCCTCCACCCTGACGGTTCATTCTCTCTCTTTCTCTTTGATTTCCTGCTGCCCCACCTGCAGCCCTCTCCTCTACTTTGCTACTTTTATTTCCCTCCATTTTCAGCTTTAGGTTTCAACTCTGCTGGTTTGCAGTCTGGGTCTAAATCAGGCTAATCAGCTCCAAATGTGCTGAAGGTTACAATGATTGGTGAAAAATAAGTGCTGGAAAAATTTTATGTGCCAGCACGGAGAAAAAAATGATCATAAGATAAAACAATAATCATTTGGTTTATAGTACTGAAATACGGTGGACAACATTCAGATAAATAAGTGTACATATGACTTTTATTTCACAAGTGTTTGTTTTTTTCTGAATTCCACCGAATAAAATCCAGAAAAATAACTTTTGGTGTCTAATTTCCATTGAAATGTATAAAAATGTGAAGCATTGAATTACTAAAGCATTGCTGCACTCTGCAGGTTGCAGAGGGAATGGCCTACATTGAGCAAAAGAATTACATCCATCGGGACCTGAGGGCCGCCAACATCTTGGTGTCTGAGGAGCTCATCTGCAAGATCGCGGACTTCGGCCTCGCCCGTCTCATCGAGAATAATGAATACACAGCCAGAGAGGGTGAGGCAGCCCGGCGCAGTGCTTATACGTTTGGAGAAACTGCCATAGAACTTTCAGCCCTTAATGCACTTCAGTCATGTTTTAACTTTTTGATTGATCAGTGAACAGTGATGGACATGTTTTTGTGGACCACTCCCGACCCAGAGATACTTTAGAACCCCAACACTCTGTCCCTGCTGTGCTGAGAATGGCCCAGATATCTGGGAGACAGTGGTTCTGTGATCAGTAACGGATGAATCATGCTGTGATTTTAATGTAGTAGAGCTCTAAGGAGTCACTGAATGGAGAAAAAATTATAATTAGTGTTAGGATCTTGAGCCCCCCTCATTGAGTAGATTTAATGAATGATCTTTTACTGGATAAAGGGCTTCCAAGCACTTATTGTTCAGCATTAGTTGTAAACGAATCACCTGATCATCTGACATCATCTGCACATGTTTCTTCACTGGTTCATGTCTTAAGTTAGATGCTTTGATTTGATTGAAGGTTCAGACGTAGATCACTGTGTGGATTAACCAACACAAAACAGTCAAACTGCTCAGGTACAGAGACTGGACTGAGAATGAGAGACAACAACACTGTCCTTCAGGAAGATCTGGAGAACTGCTCAGGTACAGAGACTGGACTGAGAATGAGAGACAACAACACTGTCCTTCAAGAAGATCTGTTCCTTTAAAAGACATTAAAAAGTAAAAGAATGTGTGGAAGCCAAATCTTAAGCAATGACGGGTGCCTGAAGATTTTGGCACTGTAGACGCAAGACTTCATATGCTTTAATTTTAATTTAATATATACTTTAGCTGAATTCTGAATTTTTTAATACAAAATGTATTGTTGTTGCCTTGAAGGTGCGAAGTTTCCCATCAAATGGACGGCTCCTGAAGCCATCAACTACGGCACCTTCTCCATCAAATCGGATGTTTGGTCTTTTGGAATCCTGTTGACCGAGATTGTGACCTATGGGAGAATCCCTTATCCAGGTAACGAGCTTTGGTGTTGCGGATCAACCCAAATATGACTCACTTTTGTCTGCAAAGTCTGAAAGTGACACTTTTATTGTTATTGTGAAACACAGCAAAGCACAGAGTGAGCCACAATGAAATTAGACCTCTGCTTTTTACGCATACACATACATGTAGCAGGGGGCAGCTGTGGAAAGCACACGGGGAGCTGCGACAGGGACGGTACCTTGCTGAAGGGTACCTCAGGGCAGCTTATTGGTCGGGGATGAGAACCCATGACCTTCTGATTTTAGGCCACCGCTGCTGCTTTGCTGTCATTTCTACTATTACGTATGCTTTATTTATATGTCTGCAGTGTTTTTAGGGGCTTAAAGAATGTTAATGCTCATTAAATGTGGCCCAAATTTCACATTTTGGTTCAGTAAATAATTTAGGCCTAATTTGGATTTCCCTTCCGTGTGACAAACCAAATCATCCTGCTGATGACAAAATGATTTTTTCACACTCTAAGCCATATCTCTGCTTAAAGGAACTGAGAGAAGTTCAACCACTAGATCCTCTTAAAGGCCCTCCTTTAAGGTTAAAATAGTAAGAATAAATCAGCAATTTACTGAATCAATAAAAAGCTTGTGTGTCGATCAGGCATGACCAACCCAGAAGTGATCCAGAATTTGGAGAATGGTTACCGAATGCCCCGTCCGGAGAACTGCCCCGAGGACCTCTACACCATCATGACCATGTGCTGGACGGAAAACCCGGAGAACCGGCCCACCTTTGAATACCTGCGCAGCGTGCTGGAGGATTTCTTCACCGCCACAGAGGGCCAGTACCAGGAGCAGCCCTGCTGAGGCCTGCCAGCACTCTTTCTTTCCTTCTAGGAACTTTTAAGACTCAGAAGAGACCAACAGTGCAGCCAATTCTTCACTTCCTGATGGGATTATACGCGCAGTGAATAAACTAGGACAACAGCATTTGGGGAGGACAATATGACAAAAGCTTGTGATAAATTCATTCACATCATCTCAGAAAAGACATTGTGATACTAATGTGTCACAGATTTACATTTTTACCAAACCGCCCACCCAGAATTACATAAAAACTGACCTTTTTTTTTTTTGACAGTTCCTCGATAAAGGGTAAATAGCTGCAGATTTAATGCCACCTTTAATACTTCCTAGCTTCTAAATGCAAAATGCAAACTCTTGTAAATCACTTTGGAACATCCTTGAGTTTTCCATGATGTGAAACAGACTTGGGCCTGAAAACTTGCAACATGAGCGTCTTGAGAAGCTTCTTCGTTGTGTAGCCTTACAGCTGATATGTATATTTCAAGGCCTAGTAATTAATATGATTTTGTGTTATTTTCACGCATTTCTTCTAAAGACTCAAACTGCTTGTCATGTTAAAGCTGAAACTAAAATTTTTCTCTGTGTTTGAGATGGCTCTCTGAAATGCTTTATCCAGCTTGGTATTAAGCATCTTCCTCAACACCTCGCCTGAAATTAGCCACATACAACCTTATTCTACCAACAGGAACCGGTCAAAGAACTCGTTTGAGAACATTTCCACCAGTTTAGAGTCATTCTGATCAGCACACATGGAGAAGGACTACGCTCGGTCTGGTTCTGAGCCAATTTCTTTTTTGGTCAAATCGCTCAGAATGGTTCAAAATTTGGTGCCTGGCCCATAACGGAGACCCTGTTGGTGGAAAAGGGTTAATAGCGACAAATCATAATACATTTTGATGAGACCAAGAGATTAGTGTGTCCTTCAAGACAGCAGCTGCTTGGAGCAGAAAGGAGAGACACTGGCCTTGACCAGGGCTGTCCATCTGAGGTCTAATACATTTGGGAAAATAAATCCTAACTTAGATGCAGTAAATCAGGTTCTCCTGGTGAGAAGCCATGACTGAGACCAGTTTAGAATCTCTACACCCACAGAAGACCGTAAACGTGCAGAAAATCTGAGAGAATCGACACTCATGAAAGTAAAAACTATAAATTGAACAGAAACGAGTTCCCGAGTCTGCAATAGACTGCAACAAATATTGTGCTAAACAAAAAAGCAGCAACAGAGTTACAAACGGATACTTTCCGGTTAAAAGTCATTTATTCTAAAGCGGATATTTCAAAATCAGGCTGTAACTTTTTTTTTTTTTTACAAAAGTTTTTAAATAGTTTTTTACACTCATATCAGCATCTACATTGTTCAATAAGTATTAATAAAATGACAAAACTGTTAAATTGATAAAGGACAGAAAATTGCCAAGAAAACAAGACTTTTAAACGATGTTCATGTTGAATGGTTGATAAAATTTTTTTTTTTTTTAAATCATTGGTATTAAAAAAAAAAAAAAAAGTAACCTTTACTTTTACAATAAACCTACTAATAAAAGAGCATACATGTTTAAATAAAACTGAACAAAACTGTCAAAAACAGAAATAACAATGCAAGTATAAACGTATACAAATGAGTAACATGGTGCTGGCAGAAAAAATATCCTCATCCAAGTGATCAAGTTACCACACATGAATAACTTTCCTCTTTTTCAGTCTCTCACTACAGCAAACACCTTTTTTCAGCTCTACAGTTTTCCCGGTTCCAGTGCAGCAATAAGTACGAAATAAAACGATCACATTTACGTAATAATTTGTTCCACAGATATTAGCATGCACATCTGAACTTAATAAACGAATAACCTAAACACATATGAAATAAATAAAAATCAAGCAAGTCTGAAATGACTGAAAGTCCTTTTTCCATCTCTACCTTACACGTCCTAAAACTTAGAAACCTTAGATGGTGAGGAGGTGGAAAAACTAACAGTTTTCTGCAGTTTGTGCTTCCAGTACTTCTTTTTCTGACATTTCTTTCCTTCCTTTGTCAGCACAGCACACACTGAAACAATGCAATGCTTCCTCTGCTTTTCACCCACACGCTGTGCGGCAGGGGGCAGCTATTGAAAGCATCTGGGGAGCAGTGATGGGAGCGGGACATTGCTCAAGTGAAAGTGACTACTCGTCATTGCGAGGTCACAGCACAGCACACACAACAAACCACAACGAAATTGGACCTCTGCATTTAACCCATGCACACAAACACCGTGCAGCAGGGGGCAGCTATGAAAGCACCTGGGGAGCAGTGACGGGGACAGCACCTTGCTCAAGGATAGCTAAGGGCAACCTACTGGTGAGGGGTTTGAACCCACAATCTTCCGATCCTGTGCCCAACTCCCTAACCACTAGGTCACCACTGCCCAAAGGGGAGTGCCTCAAGGGGACCTCGGTGCAACCTACTGGTCTGGGATTCGAACCCCGAACTTCATCAAGAACAGCTTTCCCCTGAACTTTGGAACACAATTTAATAGCTAATTTATATTAATATAATGTTAAGTTCAGCTTTGTGCACGCCGGTAGAAACATCATTCAAAAGCCACTTACTTGGAGTACATTTATAAGCCTCTTCTTTTCTAAGTAACAGAATTATTCTTTAGACTTTTATAGATCTTTTTTTTTTTTACAGACATATCTGTACTTCTAGAAAACTTGTATTTTTGGTTTTTCCAAAGTTGCCCACCTAATGATCTCTTCCCTTCTATAGTCATGGTCTCAACTCATCTAGTAAAGGGGATGAACCCACAAAATCTGGGTCATTGCTATTATTGGTGTGCATGATAACATACTCAGTATCACTCTAACTGAACACGGGAGACTAATCTTTCAACATCACATTCTGTATCAGTGTACGGTCGTCGATACACACAAGTTAGCTTCATTATGCAGGTTAGAACAGACAGTTCAGTGTTCTTGCATGATTTATCACTTTCCTCTAACCCGAGATTTCCTCATTATCACTTATCACATAGTGGCTGCAGTTGACGAGACATTATCTGGATGGTTAACCAATCTCTAATAATAATTAAAGCGATCGTGGTGGGTCATGTAGCGTACAGTTCAGACACAGTTGACTTACAGGAGTTTATACTTTAGTCCACAACTAAAATATCCAGGCAGTAAGAGCTTTGTGGTCAGTAAAAGACCACTGATAAAGGCTAAGAGGATGGCTAATATTAAACAGAGGAGCTACAGTTTGCAACTGAACACCAGGAAGATGATGCTTGGTTTAACTGTGGCTGAAACCAAACCCTTATAATCACTAGATCAGAGAAACTCAGGACTAAGTGCCTTTCCCACCAACAGGAAACCAGGCTTTGGTTCACCATTCTGAGAGTTTCAAGCTAGAATAAATAAAATTTGGAACCAGAAAAGTCGGTTCCCAGCTAGAAACAAGACACATTGTTTATTTCTGTAGCGTAGGCCCCTCTTCCATCACCCAGCTTATAAGAATCCTAAAGAACCTGCTCCCTGTTGGTGGAAAATTGCTGATCTAGGATTATTTATTTGATATATATACCAGGATGCAGATATATAAACCTAATATGAGTTGTGGCAACACGTTCTTTGTAATCCTTGATTCCTATTGTTATAAACCAGATTTTTTTTGTTCTTGAACATGGGAACGAATACATTTCAACAAGGAATTGAGTCCTGATCACCACCACCGGACACTGACGGATCTGGTACTCAAAACATGCAGTCTCGACCAATAGCTCAAGTGAAGTGGACCTTTGGCTCACAACCAATCACTGGTCACCTGGGTGGGTGTGGCTGGGTTGAGAGGGACATGTTGCTCCATTAGTTCATGATCTTCTGGGTTGGTAACATGTGACACACGTGCATCCCTGTCCGGTAAGCTGATACGTACCTGAGAATCCCCCAGAGGCAAAAAAGGGCAATTAACACCATCATAAAAATAAAGGCATTCACAGCTGAAATAAAATGCACGTGAGCAGTTCAGGAGCCAAAGAACGGTGGTTTAGAAGAGCTGCAGTGGTTAAAGGACTTCGAAACAAAGTGATGTACCTTTTTGGCGTTGACAGGTCTCCTTCTCCAGGGGCATGGAAGCCGCAGGAAAGCAGTGGAGGCAACAAAACAACGGCAAGAAAACACCACCTCCACCAGAGACATGATGATCAGCAGCCCCCAAAGAATCAGAGTTGTGCTCTGCAGGAAGAGAGAGATGACACGATGTAACAATAAATAAAACAACATAAATGATTATTTTTAAGTGTAGTGGAACTATCCAATGTGCTGTGAATGGTTTGTACAGCTATACTGTGGACCAGTGCAAATCCTGACAACCCTCAGATGTTTCGTTGCGTGTTTCATTGAAGTGGAGAACTCAAAAACCCTATGAATCTGAGCTTGTACAAAGTAACGCAGACTTTTAACCAAGTGCTACAGACCTGCAATGCAGTATTTTTACATACTGTTCAGCCCTAGAGAGTATGAAAGGAATATAAATCACACTGAGCATTAAAGTTTGGCCTAAATTCAAATCCATATGTCCAGACAGAGTGATATTTAGCTCCATTGGGAAGAAGAAGTGAAGAAGTGAAAGTGACTATCATCGGGAAACATCGCACAGCACGACACAACCAAATGCTTCCTTTGTATTTCACCCATACACACGTGCAAGCTACTTAAATCGCCCAGAGAGCAGTAATGGGGATGATACCTTACTGCATATGGTATCTGAGGGCAACCTAATGGTCTGGGATTCGAACGCAAGACCTTCTGCTCTGCCTAATAACTAAACACTGGGTCACCAGTGCTCCACCCTCTGCAGTTGACCCGTACACACACGTGCAGCAGGGGGCAGCTACATCCAGCGCCCGGGAAGCAGTGATGGGGACGGAATCTTGCTCAAGGGTACTTTGAGGCAACCTACTGGTTCGGAATTCGAACCCACAAACTTCTGATCCTGGGAACTAGCCGCTAACCACTAGGCCACCACTGCTTTTTTTTCTGCCAGCACAAGCCGTTTATCTGGGTATTTTTCTAAACATAGATGCTTTTATTATTAAAACCTACTTCTTCTGCATTCAGCCCAATGGTAAACCATGCTCCATGCAGGTGGGTCAAGTTCTCCAGCTAGATTAAAACAAATCAAGCCTCAACTTACGTATATACGTGTGGGGTCAAACGGGCACTCGTTGGTGATGCTGTAGATGGTGATGTTGCCGCTCAGATTGCACTGCGTCAGTAGACTCGACCCACTGTTAATGATGGCTTTTACCATCGAGGCAGTGATGCTCACAGCAGAGGCGAAGCCAAAGAGAAGAGCCAAAAAGCTCATCACCAGTAACGACCACATCTGCAGGGGATGGATAAGAAACAAGGTAAGCAACAAGCTGAACTACCTGTACCCCATTAAATGTTGTCAAAAGTTATGTTTGGACATCTTTAGTTTGGACAAGTTTAGAACTTGAGCGCCCAGGCTGCTAACAAAATCAGCTAGTTGGCAGTCACTTGAAATACATCACCAAACCTTGGGTCATCATGCCCAAACCTCTTGTAGATTTTCATATGTAGGTTATAGAAAGTGATAGAAAACGTCAGTTAACAACGTAGGCTTTGCTTCTGCAGTTCTTAACTACAGCGAGAACATCCTGACACTGAAAAAGTCTTTGCTCGTTATCAGAGTAAAATTTGTTTCCAATCCATATAGTACGGTGCAAAAGTCTTAAGCAAATTGTTTAAAACTTTATTTACTCCAATAACAAAATATATCAGAATAAATTCACATAAAAATTCATTAAATAAAAGGAAGAAGTTATCTTTTGATGTGTTGGGCTGGTTTATTATAAAATACAGGTTTAGTTCCACCAAGCCATCACATAGTGATCTGTACACTTCCTTCAGGCAGCATCTGATCGGACCTAATGAGGCATCAATTCACCAAACCAAACTAAACAGAAACTACTCATTTTCCCGGGAATCCCTGAACAGAGTCTGAAGTACCTTAAATCACATATTCATGATTTATTACTGATTTTTCTAAATCAGCGTCTAACTTTTGCACATTTAAACAATACTTTCCAAAATAATAATTATAATAATTACATAAAAATCTGCATTATAGAGAGATTTAGCAGAAACATGCATACCATTTGTACTTGTATTCAACTTACCAAAGGCTGGTTTTTCATGTTTTTGGACAGGACGATGGCTGAGATTCCACCAATTATTGCCTGCAGGTCACAGCACGGTAACCAAAAGAAAACGACAGATTGTACAGTGTGTAGAGATTCAGTTTTCATGTGAAACACTGGACATTTAATACTTGTGTAAATTAATCTACTTCCCATTATCAAACCTCATCACTCATCAGAATGTGTACAAAGAGGGCGGGGCCTAAAGTCCACAGCGTAAAGTAGGAATCTCACCATCAAGGTCAGCGGTGGTTTAGTGGTTTAGGACTAGGCCCCAGGATTGGAAGGTCATGGGTTCGAACCCCAGATCGGTATGTTGCCCTGAGGTACCCTTGAGCAAGGTACCGTCCCCTTCACTGCTCTCTGGGTGATTTAAATAGCTGCCCGCATATGTGTGTGGGTTAAAAGCAGAGGCTGCATTGCGTTATGGTTCACTGTGTGCTGCGCCATGCTTCACAATGACAAGCTGTCACTCTCGCTTCATCTAAGGGTTTTCTAATTCAGTATATATTATTCATCATGTTATTTTTGTTATTTGAGAGTAAAGAAGTGCATTATAGCTTATCATCTATCTTTGAATGTTAAATGAGTGCATGGTTATAAATGACCAGTTGAAGCCTCTAAAATCCCGAAGAGGGGTGTAGACTGATAAATCTCCAACACTGCGAATATTAGAATAGTTTTAATTTAAGTTTAAATATTTGAGAAATAAATGGAACACCTAACACAGATTTGTTGTTAATCTTATACACTGCTCTTTTTAAAAAAAAAAGGAACAGACTGAAAACATATCAGATCTCAACTGGAAGTAGAAATCATATTGGATATCTGTACTGATGTGGAATGGGTGATGTGTTAGGAACAAAAGGATGCTGAAAATGAAAACTTAATTTGAAGTCACCAAGACATTTAAACTGAAAAAATGATGTGGCAGGCGAGTCAATTGGCTGAAATGTCATTACAGCAACTCAAAATGGTTCTCAGTAGTTTGTATGGCCCCCAAGTGCTTGTATGCATGTCTGACAACTTGGAGTATCTCCTCCCAGATCCTGACCAGGGCATCACTGAGCTCCTGGACAGTCTGAGGTGCAACCTGGCGGAGTCGGATGGACCTAAACATGATGTCCCAGAGATGTTCTACTGGATTTAGGTCAGGCACGCGTGGAGGCCAGTCAATGGTATCAATTCCTTCATCCTCCAGAAACTGCCTGCATATTCTTGCCACATGAGGCCGGGCATTATCAGGCACCAGGTGCAGGATAATGAAACGACAATGATAATGAACACCAGAGAAGATGCTCATCCTTACCATCAGTCCAGCTACAAGAGCGAGGATGTTGGACGTCGCGTACTCAATGGTGACAAGCTGAGTGCTCACTTTCACATCCCTCAGCACGGCCCCTTGGACGAGTGCCCCGAGCAAGAAGTTGAAGTGTCCCGCCAGCACCAGGCCCAAACCCATCTTCATGAGGATCTTTTTATCCTTCAGGCTTCGACAACACAGCCCTAAAAAGAGAACGTTAAACTCATCTTAACCCTTAAAGCACCTTTCACTTAATATGTATTTAATTAACATTAAATACATATTCATTTGACCAACATTGGTCTTTTAATTGCAACACACAAGAATAAAATGAACAAAAATATTTGCATTTCAGGCTTTTAAAAAAGTGTGTGAGAGAGAGAGAGAGAATGCGAGAGGCATTAATATAAAATAGCTCATCTGACTATATTATTGATCATATTGATTGTTTTTATAGAAAGGGGTCTGTGGTCAACACCTGATCTGCACAAATGTATGAGCTTGCCGGACATCCCGTCCCCAAACCATGGGTGTTGGCATGGAGTTGGCCGACCCTTTGCGGCTCTAATGGACCGCTCTTGCCTGTGAAACCTTTTCACAAGATTTCTCAGTGTGTCTCTGATCATTTGCGTCCATTCAGACTGAATTTGTGAGGCCAGGCACTGATGTCAGACAAGGAAGCCTGGCTTATATTCTGTGTTTCAATTCATTAAAAGGTTCACTTGGGCTGAGGTCAAGTCTCTGTATGTGGGTCACAGTAGTTCACCACAACAAGCTCCACAAATGACGTCTTTATGAACCTTACACTGTGTACAGGCGGCACGGTCATGCTGAAAAAGCCTTCTCCAAGCTGCTGGCACAGAGCTGGGAGTATATAATTGCATTAATTGTCTTTGTAGCATCATTTTACTGTAACAAAGGGCCCCAAACCCTCGTCTATCATCATTACTGGCAGCACAGTGTAGCATGGAGAGGTCACTGGAGTCACTGTCAAAGTGCATCCACCTTAAATACCACCTCTACTTATTACAAACTTAGGAAGACACATTATTTTGATTTAAAAAAAAAAAAAAAAAAAAAAAGTTTCTTGTCACATTTTAATTACACGCGACATCACATTTTATGCCCAATTTGTGCAGTTGTAGTTTATCTTAAGTATTTCATTCTTCTCAAACAACATGATACAATGTGTGTGATAATCAGGGCCATTTCCCAAGGAGTTCTGCTTTAAAAGTGAAAGCAAAAGTGACTATTCTTGTCATTGCGAGACACAACGTAATTCAACCTCAGCTTTTTACACACACACACACACACACACACACACACACACACACACACACACGCAGCAGGGGCAGCTATTTAAAGTGCCCAGGGAGCAGTGATGGGGACGGTACCTTTGCTTAAGGGTACCTCGGTGCGACCTGCTGGACAGGGCTTTGAACCCAAGACCTTCTGATCCTGGGGCCTCATCAAACGCTGGTGAAAATGATAAAGTTTCACCTTCAGGAATGGGACCCAAACTGCGATAAAAATTATTTGCTGGATCTGACAGCGTGAAATATAAAATCTTTAAAATCCGCAGACTCTTATTTATACATAGAAAATCTTCAGGGAGGATTATCTCATTTAAACGAAAAGCTGCTGCACATCCAGAATAGAAGCTCATGGTCTGAATTGGGATGTGACTGTGCAAGACGATGACAGCTGAGCCATGAAAAGTGGTTAATTTGAAATCTGAGGTTGAAACACTATCCCTTTATTCATCCAACTTTACGCACTGTTCCCAGTTGAATGTTCAAGCATCTCCGCTATGATAGCTGGTTAACCTGCTGCGGAGATCTTTCCTCTATGCTACTCTTTTGGAACTGGCTGTGAAAAAGAAGCAAGGTTTTCCAGTCCTCATTCTGTTTACACTGCAAACTCTGTTCATGTTTATGCAAATGAGATCAGTTAAAGGTTCTCTCGTCTGCTCTGCTGAGCTGTGGCACCGCCCGGGGTGGAAAATTCAAACTCCCGCTCAAAATAAATCGAGTATCATAACTTCATCTTTTACACTCACGCAGAGAACAATGACTACAACACTTCCATGCAGATTTGGGGTAATTAGCATGTCCTGGGGTATCCCAGGCACCAGGGTGCTTGAGTATGAGTGTTTGAGATTCCGGTCAACAAGCGTAACACCCCCAGGCCCTGCATCGGAATAACTGAGAGGATAGTAGGTGTTTCAACAAGGTACAGCTTCTCTACACCTGGACCCAAACAATGGCTAATCTTTTGCGGCGTACCTGGAGAGAACAGAGTCACCAAAATCACCAACGAACCTTTAGGCTATGAATTTACTAATTTATTTATATTATATATTATTGATTCATATATAGGGGCGCATATAGTGGTTAGGGAGTTTGCCCCAGGATCGGAAGGTTGTGGGTACCATTAAGCAAGGTCCCGTCCCTGTCGCTGCTCCCCGGGCGATTTAAATAATTCTAATTATCATTCTAATTATGATTCTAATTGAACTGATTAATTGATCAAGTCAACATCTTTACAGTGACCGTAACATTTTTAACTTTAGATGTTTGCTTCTTTTTATTTGAAAATATCATATTTAAATGTATACTGTATTATGTGAAAAAGTGAATTCTCCGTTTTCCATTTTAGGAATCAGCCTGAATGTCACTGTTAAATCTGATACTTCACCGCTGAAAAATTAAGTACTTCTATATCAAAACTGAAATTTGAAAGAGTGCATTTTCCAAAGCACAAGGACTGCAATTTCCTGATTAGAGATTCATTCTGGCTCATTTCTTTTAGTCTTTCAGCCACAAGTCTGGAAAAGATAAAGGGTCTGTATGGAGATTAAATTAAATAATGCAAAGAAGTCCACAGTTAAAAAAGTACAACAGGCAGCAACACGGCACAAGACCTCATAATCATAAAAATATATTTCTAATTTTGGAATCAGTTGGATTTCTATTTGATCTAAGTACTTGCTTATAGATGGCCAAAAATGTCAGGCTTTTTTGTCTGTATTGACCGTGTGTGTGTGTGTGTAGGACAGAGACACTAAAGGTAATGAGTAAGAGAAAAGTTGACAATCAGGTTCCAGAAACGGTTACGTTCAAGCAGAACAAGGAATGCTGGGATAGAGCAGCTTGAAAACAGAGTCATGGTGGAAAAAAACTGCTTGTCAAGCATGCATGGAGCTTTGAATATTAATACTGAGTTTTGTATAAGCTTCTTTTGAGGACTTTACTTCTGCCTTACTTGAAATCAAATGGTCCTTTCTCACCTTCAGAATAAAAGCCACTCCATAACAGCTTTGCTTCTACACCGTGTTCACAGTTATTAGTGGAGTATTTTGACCATATCATCATCTTTATGCATATATTCCAACTCCAAGATGTATAAACTTGAATGCTGATTGGCTATCAGAAGTTCAGGTGATGTGTGTTTGGGTAAAGAGGGAGGATGTGATCAAAGAAGATCTATTAGGCAGCTTCTTTTCATCTTCAGGCAAAAGGGACCAAAAAAAAAAAAAAAAGGGAGATAAAACCGACTCTGAAAAGTCAAAAATTATTTAAAAAAGTCTCTCAGAAGGACACAGCACTCTTGAAATTGCCAAGATATCAGGGCGTGATCACAGAACCGTCAAACAGTTTGTAGCAAACAGTCAAAAGTGTCATGAAACGTGTTGAGAAAAAAAGATTTGCTAAATTAACTGCCAAAGATTTGAAGAGTCAAACGTGAAGCTACCAGGAGCCATGATCCTCTAGTGAAAGTGAAAGTGACAACCCTTGTCATTGCGAGGTCACGGCACAGCACACATGAACCACAACGAAATTGGACCTCTGCATTTAACCCATGCACACTCAAACCCGTGCAGCAGTGGGCAGCTATTGAAAGCGCCCGGGGAGCAGTGATGGGGACGGTACCTTGCTCAAGGGTACCTCAGGGCAACCTATTGGGAAGGGGTTTGAACCCCCGATCCTCCGATCATGCGGCTAACGCCCTAACCGCTAGGCCACCACTGCCCTCATATTCCAGAACTGAACCTACCTGGAGTGTCCTGAAGTACAAGGTGTTCAGTGCTCAGAGACGTGTACAAGGTAAGCAAGGCTGAAACGCGACCACCACTGAACATGACATCAGATGAAACATCAAAAATGGACCAAGAAACATCTCAAGACAGATTTGTAAAGGTTTGATGAAGAGGAGATGAGCGTGACTCTTGAGGGACCAGATGGATGGGCCCGTGGCTGGATCAGTAACGGGCACAGAGCTCCACTTCCACTCAGACTCCAGCAAGGTGGAGGTGGGGTACTACTATGGGCTGGTGTTATTAAAGATGAGCTAGATGGACCTTTTCACGCTGAAGATGGACTCAAAATCAACTCCCAAACCTACTGCCGGTATTTAGAGACACTTTCTTCAAGCAGTGGTTCAGGAAAACGTCTGCATCTTTTAAGAAGACCATGATTTTTCTGCTGGACGATTCTCCATCACAAGCATGGAAGTTCTCCACTGCGTGTCCAGGAAAGACCTTAAAGATGAAAAAATAAAAAGACATCCTTCCTCACCTGATCTAAACCCTACTGAGAACTTGCGCACGTTCTTAAACAGTCCACCTCTCTGAAGAGAGTCTGGGAGGCTGTGGATGCTGCTGCACAAAAAGTAGATCAACATATCAAGAAACTGTCCGACTCCACAAATTTAAGGATTATGACTGTTATTGAAAAGAAGGGTGGCTATAGGACACTGATTTAAATTTTTTTCAGAAATGTCCAAGTTGTTTATTATACTCACTTTAAGAGATGAAAATAAATGAGCGAGATGGGAAATTTTCCTGCACTAATAGTTGCCTAACAATTGTGCACAATGTATCCCCTGAGAATGTTCACACTCACATTTCCTTCATAACAGATTCAGGTTTCAAGGTTTTAACATTCTGGATTGACTGATAGCGCTGGATTTGTTCCAGATTAAAATGAATCTTCAAAATACTCGTTTGACTTGTAATTGTGACCACAGTGTAGATAAAGCATCAACCACGGAAACCCAAACCTCCCATGCTTAGTTAAAATAGTAGGCAGAAGCCTTAGCTTCAAGTTTAATTTTATTGGGACTTTTAATTTGCTTTCTGGATGGTTAATGGAGAAAATTGCATGGATGGTATCAGAGTAACAACCAGTGACTCTCGTATTATTTTATTATTGCATTATTGTATTGTATTATTGTTTAAAAAAAATAATTTAGGGAATAATTAAAAAATGTTGGCTCTGGCATCATCCTTATAGACAGTTATTACATGGAATAGCTTGTCTGATGTCTGGATATTACATATTAAATGATCGTTTTAAGAAGGTTTTTAGCCTAAAATCTACCTTATAATATATTGAAAAATGACCAAAAAAAAAATTAGATAATTTCTAAATTAAATTAGCATTTGTTTAAATAGATTTGCACATTTTAGTACATTTTTTCAAATGTTGACCCAATATTTAGGAAGACTCTTTTCATCCCCCTGCATTTACACTAATATAAGAATATATATTTGAAAAGAAAACCCCAACAGTTCCCAAACAGCTCTTTAGACATAATTCTGTTATTAAGATGCAAAGAAAGTCCTTTAAAGCGGTCTTAAATGTCACAACTACTGTGGTGGTGAATGAAGCCAGACGTCTGAAGAGCTTCATGCCTTTAGTGAATGTTTTCTGGTCGCTGAGATGTGATTTTAGAAAGTTTTGAACATATTTTTGCCTTAAAATGAAGGAAAATCAAGCCACATACAGAGGGCTGCAGTGCGGAAGGATACAGGTTGGGCGTCGTGAGGCTAAATAGTACCCTTTTTTACACGATTTTACCACCAAAACAGACTCAGAAGTGGTTACTTAAACAAATGGGATTTTTATTTTTCCCCACAGACTCCTGGTTTCTATCACCACCACTGTAAAATAAGACATTAAAAGCACTAGTTAGCATTTTGCTCTCAGATAGAAAAACACCGACTGACGTGCTCCGGGCGACTTAAACACATTTTCACACAATTAAACTTTACGTTTAGCTTTCCTGCAACTCCGTCCAGCTCTTAACTCGTCCGATTTGGACCCACATGGTTCAGAGTTTCTTAGAAACTCGGCACATCTGAGTTTTAGTGAGTAAGCGCCGCACCTTGACGGTCTGGTTCTACTTTCTGCCTTTTCAGAAGCAAAACCTGGTGCAAAAATGGCAGCTTACCCATTTTCAGCACCTCCAAACGGTTCAGGTCATTTCAAGCCATCAGTTAAAGGTGAGAAAAGTGTCCTGCTGTTTTCCAGAAGCGCGCTCTCCTGTCTTTCCGCCTACCTGCGTTTCGGGAGGATAGGAAGGGCACGCCTTAAATATCCCTCCGCGCGCACACCTGTAGGGCAGGAAAGGACAGGTACTCCGGAACTCCATACAAACCGGATCCTTTCAGCAAGTGTGAACACAGCGTTGGCTCCGTTTATTATCTCTTATTGCCGCACTCAATGGAAATAAGATACTTAGTAATAAGTTGCTACTTTCTGGACGAAATAATAAATAAATAAACTACCGAGGAGGACTTTTTCAAAGAGTGCACAGGGGTGTATTTACTCCCCACAGTTATTCATTATTTACTTATTAATCAAATCAATATTGAAATATATATATCAGATTAATAAATTCATGCTTGCACATGAAAACATACATATAAACCACATGGAAACATAATTAGGTTTAATGTCACATCAACCAAAAATACAATAAAATGAAATAGTGTTCCTCCAGGGTCAAGTGTGCACAATTATTAATCAAGTGGGTATTTTGAGGATTCATTTTACAATCTGGAGTAATTCCAGAATTATCAGCCAATCCAGAATGTTAAAAACCTTGAAACCTGAATGTTTTACAAAGTGTGAACGTTCTCAGGGGATACATTTGTGCACACAATTGCTAGGCAACTATTAGTGCAGAAAAATTTCCCCATCTCAATCGTTTATTTTCATCTGTTAAAGTGAATATATGGACGATCAATTTTTTGTGCAGCAGTAACCACAGCCTCCCAGACTCCGCCCATCCCCATAAATCTCCCATTAAAGAAGGCCCACAAGTTCTCAAAGGGTTTAGGTCAGGTGAGGAAGGATGTCATTATTCTTTAATCATTAAGGTCTTTACTGGACACGCAGTGGAGAACTTCCATGCTTGTGATGAAGCATCGTCCTGCAGAAAAATCATGATCTTAAAAGATGCAGACTTTATCCTGAACCACTGCTTGAAGAAAGTGTCTCTAAATACCAGCAGTAGGTTTGGGAGTTGATTTTGAGTCCTTCTTCAATCAGTTCTCTCTCTTTTTTGGTCCATTTTGTGTGAGAAGAAGCTGTCTAATAATTATGCACACCTTGATATAGGGTGTCCTCAGGCCACACCCTCCTCATTACACATCACCTGATCTGCTTGAATCCAATCAGCATTCAAGTTTATACATCTTGGAATTGGAAAATATGCAGGAAAATGATATGTGTATGATCTCACCATGTCTGCATGATAGCCCCTCATGATGCCGAACATCAGACAGACCCTCCGTGCTCTCTAATGGACTGGCGACCTGACATGGGGACAGCCTCTGGTTCTGAGAGGGATAAACAGCTCAGCTAAAATGAAATTGGACATTACAAAAACAAACTCATGCAATGCATTTCAAGTTAACATACAGCAATCAGAAACCTGAGCCTGGCCTTCAGGCCTAGTCCTGAGTACTCCATGCTGTTTTCCCTTCTTTAGCATCCATTACATATGTAGTCAAGTCGTTAATAAGATCAATTAAGTGTTGTAGGAAAAAAAGATCATTGCCACATCGTCACAGGAGTAGAGAAACACACAATTGCAGTGCAAATGGACAAATCAGTGTGGCTTGTAATTGAGTGTTTAAGTGTCTGATCACATGATCATACTGGATGATCATGTGATCACAGACTTTAAATAGGCCAACAGCAAACAGAGCAACACTTAAGTTGGATGGTTTGCTTGTGGAAACATGGGGATGGTTTGTGTGCATTTCCTATTGCTTGCCCTAGTGTGGGCTGTCCATTCATCAGAGAATGATGGACATTTGCCCTTTGATCCAACAATGGAGGGTTGGCCAGATTTTGCTTCGCTTGATGGTGACCGTGGTGGATTTCCTGACAAAAGCCTACTGCTGCCACCTCTCCTTGCACTTCATCCTGACTTTCACAGGTCTTTTCTAAGTGAGAATGACCTGAAACCAGAAGCTAGCCTTGCTATAAAGGTCATGAACTGTAAGTAGTAGCTCTTGTTGGTCTAGAATGTGGCTCAACTACCTATCTTAACACTACCCGTGTATTTCTACCTAGCATCTTGGAATGCTCCTGCTGAGGACAATGTCTATCAAAGAGGAGAGCTTGTGTTCCTGCAGGTAGTGTCTTCGGGTGTACCTGACCAAGAGCTTTATGTTCTGTCCTGTTACGCTGCCCCATCTGCAAACCCCACGGATGAATCCAAACAGGCTCTCATTAACAACAAGGGGTGAGTGAAGCTCAGTTTTGTGTTTTTGATATTGGCCTCCTTAACTTGGTTGAATGACTCCTATTTGTCAGGTGTGTGTCCTCCAAGCAGTCTATGGTGAGCTTCGTCTCCAGACAGCGTGCTTTGATCAACCTGAGCTTCAATACGTCCAGTCTGACTTTCTCAAAAGTGAGTTACAGTGTATATCACCACCAAAACTGAATGGTTCCCTGCCTTGCTGAAGGTTTATGCTAATTACCAAGTGCTTTGAAAGCCCATTGGTGTCCCTTGTGTACACTTAAGCACTGATTGCATTGAAGGTGGTGTGCACAGTCCTGGGTCCTGGATTTTTAGCAACCTTTAGCACAAGTACATCTGGAGCTAATGTTCAGATGCTGGCTGATGGCCTCCAGACATTAGTTTAGGGTGGCACTAAACTCAGCAAGGTGGTGGATCTCCAGGATTAGGACTGGGTGCCCCTATGTCTGCATAAAGGGGCATTCTGAATTTTTATATCTACATAAAAAGGTAGATTTGAAAATGGGTGCTGATGTTGCTCTAAAATGTATTGGGAGGTGGAAAGTGTGCTGCCCATGTCTTGGTAAAACATGTCAATGGGGCAGATGCAGGGTTGTTTGCTTGCCTGCAAGGGTAAATGGGATGGGGTGGGGTTGCTGGTTATAGAAAGCCTATCAAGTTTCTGGGATGTAGACTGCTAAAATTGCTTCCCATTTCTACAAAAGGTAGAGAACAAAATTCCTGTGCTTGGGTAGACAAAATGCAATATGGCTGAAGCGGTGCTGAACAATGTCCTCCTTTTCAGCTTTAAAGGTCTCTAAGTTTTATTGCAGGGAGTCATGTTGAAGATGGTTGGTGTCAGGCAGCCTGTGGTTCCCTTCTGTGAAGGGCTCTTTAAACCAAATAGTAAAAATGGGACTGGGGAAAATGTTATACACACACCTGCCCACTTGAACATGGTTGGACACCCAAACCATCCTAGTATCTAGACCAGCATTTTGAAGACCTGGATGCACTTTAAGCAGTTCTTGGCCAAAACTCTTTTTGGGGGGGTGGATGGAAAGTCATGCAAGTTATAAAACGAGCAGTTTGATCATTGCTACAGAGTGCTGATCTTGTATCTGATGTCCTTCTAAGCAAATTCTAGGTCAGCACTCATGCAGACAGTTTATGAACATGTCTAAAAGGGGATATTTTTACTTGGTTCAGGTTAGTCCATGTTCTTGCTTGTACAAAAAAGTGACCCAATCATTTACCAAAGTAACTTAATCCTGAACTAGACATTTAAACTGGGGTGGCGGTGGTCTAGTAGTGGGGTACTTGCTTATGGCTCAAGAGGTCCCAGGTTTGAATCCCACCTCTGGTACTACTGCCACTGGGTCCCTGAGCAAGACCCTTAACCCTGAATTGCTCCGGGGGGGGGGACTGTCCCTGTAATTGGGACACGGAAGTTGCTCTGGATAAGAGTGTCTGCTAAATGCCATAAATGTAAGCTGGAATTGTTTTTGACTCATTCTAGGCTTATGTGCACTGTAGTCTGGTCCTCTCGGCTAATGGTGTGACTCCAGGAACCAAATCCTGCAACTACATAAAGAACAACTCTCGGCAAGTTGGACTAGTCCTTTTTAGTAAAAATGGTGGATGAATGTCCTCTGAATGTTTCCTGACTTCTAATTGGCTTCTACATGTGTCCTTCAGATGGGTTGAATTGAATGGGCAGACTGAGGTGTGTGACTGCTGTGCTACAAAATGCAGAGCATCTCTTTACCAAGAGAGCTCATACAGGGGTTAGTATCATCCACATGACTAAGGATTTTGTTTGGCTCAATGCTGATGCAGCAAATTTGGGTAACTTTATAAAAAGCTTTTTCTTATTGTCCTGCTTTGTTGCTGTGTCCCTTCACAGAACTGGGAGGTTATATTAGAAGTCAGTGTTTAATTTATTCTAACATGGATCTTTTCATTCTTCCAAAAGACAAAGGAATGTTCTCATCTTCTCAGATTTTAAAGTAGTGAGCACTGGTCTGCTGAAAATCAAGGAACAGGGAGATGAGAGACGGCAGCCAACAACTTTCACATCTACTGAAATTGGCAATTCAACCATTTCTGGTAGAAAAGACTTGGTTGTTCCTGAAGTATCTTCATCTGGAAAAGGTTTGATTGCATCTGGAGCGTCAACGTCAGAAAGCTCAGTTTTCAACCGCCCACCCTGGCAGATTCAGCCTGCTGTTGCAGATAGTCTGATGGTCATAACTCAAGACCTAGGAGGCACTTCGTTTTTGTTTCCAGGGCTTGTTGTAGATATTCAAACTGGCCCAATCCTGGACTTGGGAATTGGTTATCAGAAGAAAGGCCAAAATGAATCTGCTGAAGTTGAAGAGGCATGGCAGAAAAACCCATTGAAGATGCCTCCAGAGCTTGAATCTGTACATCAGAAACTTGCAGATGAGGCTGAGGAAGGGTATGTTGCTGATGCACCAGAAGTTACCAAGGGCATTCAGTTTAGAAGTTCTGATCCAGCGTTGGCGCGTTCTGAAATGGGTGATGAGGAAAAACTGAGGGGTGATGTATTCATAAACTTCAGAGAGCCTCAGCTTGAGCGACTCCCAGAAATGGAAGACTCGATGTCAAAAAGTAAGATTCCTGAGCGGCTTCAGTCTGAGCAAGAATTTCTGGTGCTCACAAAGACCAAAATGCTGAGGAAGGTTAAAGGAGCTGTAGGGGACAAGCCAGAAATCATTAAGTGCTCTAAACTGACAGTCACCCAGGGTTCAGATGGCTCCAGTTTCCTCAGCTTTGAGGAGGAAGAGAGACCACAGAGTGTGGATAAACGGATGATGTGGAAAACCACTCTAGAGCTGGAACAGAGGAAAGCAGATGAAAAGATTCGTGAGAAGCAAAATGAGCAAAGTTCTGAAGAGGAACTGGTGTCATCCCTGATGGACCTGCTGAGGTGAGAATTGCATTCTTCTGCAAAACAAACTGTAAGCGAACTTCTTGTAATGTGTTTCTCTCCCTCAGGCAACTGAAGAAGCAGTGATCTGTCTGAAGGATTCCTGTAAAACTGCATATCATGTCTAAATAAAAGTGAGGACAACCTGATGGGTGGAGGTTTTTGTGAAGTTTGATTAAAACAGTTGCTTAATCCATGCTTGATAGGGCTCTAATCTGGAGGAGACCTGTTGTCACGTTTCCCCTCAAAAGGACTAGTTTTTCTCCTTGGCTACTTATCTTTGGCTTCACCTCCTGGGCGATGTTCACTTGAAATCATGTATATCGTCACACTGTCCTGTGCAGAAGACTTCACTTTAAAGCTGGTCAGAATTATAAAGACGGCTTGCAGTAAATTTTTACTGCATGTTGGATCACTGTAGCCATCGTGTGGTTTACTTTTAATTGGCAAGTGAGACAATGGTGATTAAAAGCAGACTGTTAAAAATTGGGCAGAATTATACAAGTGGTCAATCTGTGGTAAGACCATTCAACACAGCCTGAACTCTCTTGGCAAGCTTGATAATTTCTTGTTGTCAGGTGGGTGTGTCTACCCAGTAAAGCACTGGTTAGCTGTCCAGGATGTTGGCCTGCCTTTCACCCCATGAGCACTGGGACAGCCTCCAGTGCCCCTGGAACTCTTCTCAGGACAAACAGTTAATGTGAGGTGCCATCGACCCATCACATGCAACTACCTCTCTCATATCCATGATAGTAAAACGGTCTATTCTATTACTTGTGGTCGGTCAGTACTGGGGAGCAGTGATTGGGACTGCACCTTACCAAAGGATGCCTCAGGGCAACCTACTGGTCCAGAATTTGAGTCCATGGCCACCTGATCTTTGAGCCTAGTCCCAAACCATTAGGCTGCTAGGGGGTGGATATATGTTTCTGGGGGTGGTGGTGGTCTAGTGGTAGGGTACTTGCCTACGGACCTCTGGATCAAGAGGTCCCTGGTTCGAATCCCACCTCTGGCACTAACACCACTGGGTCCCTGAGCAAGACCCTTAACCCCGAGTTGCTCCAGGGGGACTGTCCCTGTAAATAGCACATGTAAGTCGCTCTGGATAAGAGCGTCTGCTAAATGCCGTAAATGTAAAATATGTGGTGGCCTAATGGTTAGGGAGTTGCCCCAGATCCGAAGGTTGCTCTAAGGTACCCTTGAGCAAGGTACTGATCCTGTCACTGCTCCCTGGATGCTTTCAATGGCTGCCCCCTGCTGCACATGTGTATGGGTGAAATGCAGAGGTTGAATTGTTTTGTGCTGTGCTGCCTTTCACAAAGACAATGGTCACTCACATTTTTCTTTCTGCTGTATGTCATTTAAGAATCAAGCTCTTATATTAATATATACATATTACTCTAGTTGGACACTGTAGGAACATGTTATTGGTCATGTTTATGGTACCATAGGTTTTACCCTGAGCTTTGAGGACTACAATCGAAAACATGCTTGTTATGATGGACCTGCAGTCTGATGTTGTCTACGTACAGTGTTGAAATACCAGCTGCCTATGTGGTGTGTTGTGAGGAAAAAGCACTTCTAGGTGGAGAAAGACCACCACAAACTGCAGCATCAGACGAGTGATCAATAATTTACAACTGCAGGGTGGACGAACAGGCCTAAGGACTGACAGTGTTTAAAAAATCAAAGCTCCACTCGACACCGTGCACTCCAACATGTCACGGTCACCGCTGAGCCGGAAGTGCCCACCTAAATAATTTCTCTTCGGGGGGGGGGTCCAGACCAAAAGAGCTGAATCATGCAAACAGATGGACAAAGGTCTCTATAAGGGCGTTTCTGTGGAGCTGAAGTGGCTTTCCAGTGTCTTAACATAGAAGTGTTTGGACAGCAAGGCCAATTTGTGTCAAAATGATGTGGTTTACCCCAAAAAACAGCTCTCTGTGTCTTCACACATTATATCCAAACAACCAAACACCAGTTTAACAACACTGGGAGAAAGCAGGGTGGTCAGAGACAAAAGATGCTATGTTGTGTGTGTCAGAGTTAAAGATGCTGAGATTTGCGCTGGGTGTGACGAGGATGGACAGGATTAGAAATGAGTATATTAGAGGGACAGCTCAGGTTAGACGTTTTGGAGACAAAGTTAGAGAAGCAAGGTTGCGTTGGTTTGGACATGTCCAGGGGAGAGATGAGGATTATATCAGGAGGAGGATGTTGAAGATGGAGCTGGCTGTCAAGAGGAGAAGATGAAGGACAAAGAGGAGGTTTATGGACGTGGTGAGAGAGGAACATGCAGAGGACAGGAAGAAATGGAAAAGGATGATCCACTCTCTAATTGGCAGCAGCCGAAAGAAGAAGAAAATCTAATCGCTGGTGCTGCGCATGAGCTTCAGCCTTACCCGAGGCCTTGATCAGGAAAAGGTTCAGAAAATGAATGATTGATTGAATGAATGAATGAATCTGATCATATATTTGGGATGAAACCCTCCATCAGAACAAAGAACTGAAAGACTTTGGGGTAAAAGCCTGAAAAAGCAGAAGACAGTTCGCGGAAGTCAATGGATCACAGACTTGTTGCTGATTTGCAGTGTCACTGACTTTACCTGTTGTGGGTAATTTGAAAAATCTACATGTAAATAAAAATAAAAAACTCTTTTTTCACTGACCCAGACGTCTTCAGGGCACACTGAATGAATATGCTTTACTGTTTCAATACTTTTGCACGGTATATGCGGAGTCTCTGTAAGCAGACCCCTAGAAGGCCTGGAATAAGGGGACACCCTGCATTACCACTGTCATACCCCTGTCTGTCCACCAGATGGTGCTGTAAGATCCGCACATGCGCAGTGCCTTCTCCCTTTTACAGCACATGGCTCCGGCTTTTTTCCTTTTTTTCCCGTGTGTGTGCGTGTGTGTGTGTGTGTGAGACCCTACTGCTGCACTTATAAAGCCCTCGTGCGTTTCCCACGCGCTCTCTTTCCCCGGCCACCCAACCGTGAGTGTGTAACTCACTCCTCTTTATTATCTTAAAAAAAAAATTATAAAAAAATTATAAAAATTACAAAATTTACAAAATAACCATAAAAAACAAGCACCTCGCGGGGGAAAAAAATTAATAATTTTCCAAAAAAAAAAAAATTCCTAAAACCAAACCGTAAACAGACCTCGTTGTTTGGGGATATTTTTAAAAAATTAAAATTTTTTTGGAAGAAGCGCCAGCTCTGTGTTTATCAGAGGCTGATATTTTATTTATTTTTTTGCTCCTTTCTCGGGAGGGAAAGTTTCCACGCGCAGCTGAACGGGAGCCGGGCTATCCGGTTAGCACACACACACACACACACACACACACACACACTCTCTCTCTCGCCCAGAGCCGATCCGCAGCAGGATGAACGCGGCCGCGGCGGGGAGCTACCCCATGGCCTCGCTGTACGTGGGCGACCTGCACGCGGACATCACGGAGGCGCTGCTCTACGAGAAGTTCAGCCCCGCGGGGCCCGTGCTCTCCATCCGCGTGTGCAGAGACATGATCACGCGCCGCTCGCTCGGATACGCCTACGTCAACTTCCAGCAGCCGGCGGACGGTATGTACCGGAGTGTGTGTGTGTGTGTGTGTGTGTGTGTGCTGTCTCATAGCTGTAGGAAAGCACGTGTGTAGCTCCTCGTTGATTCACGGTTCATGCTCGTGTGTGTGTGTGTGTGTGTGTGTGTGTGTGTGTGTGTGTGTGTGTGTTAAAGCAGGGTAAGGATTCAACATTTAGGCCAGATGCTTTGACGAGGCTGTGACACTAAATGTAACAGTAATATTGATATATTGTATGTACTGTATATTATAATGATTCTTATTATAAATATGTAAATCTATAATTCTAGGATTTTAATTATGTTTAATAATCCACTAAATCCACTAATATCTCAGTATTTTGTTATTGTAGTAAAATAATACTACTACCATCTTCTGCATTATTATTATTATTATTGTTGTTGTTGTTATTTATTGCACTGTGTGCTTTTATTTTGCTTTTTTTGTTATCTTAGTTTTATTATGTTTAACACTTATTTTGTGTTTTTATTTGAATTAAACATGAGTGACTTTGGATTTTGTTTTGTTGTTATACATTATTATTGTTAATAATAATAACAATAATCATAATAGTAATAGTAATAATAATAATTGCCATTATTATTATTATTATTTATTATTATATGCTAATCATATCCCAGTATTTTTATATGATTTATTTGATTATTTTATTCTTAAAAAGGACTGATTTTCAGTGTAATGTGTAATTTATCATTTATAACAGTTGCAATAGCAGTGTTATAATAATTATTGGGCTGTGAATTCTTTTTTTTCTTTTCAGTTTTTTTAAATTTTGGCAGCACCACAAGTGATTTTGTGCCTAAAATCAATAATAAAATAAATAATAACTATTATTATTATTGATATAAAATCTGTAATAACCTTATAATAACTGATCATAATAACAACGAATAAATATAACTATAATAATTAGGAATTAATCCCCCAAATGAAGCATAATAAGTTTGCTCATTAATGAAAGGTTTTAATTGGTTAAACGTTATAAATAATTTTCATTAATAATAGCAAGAATATAAACTGAGCTTATTTTTAGTTCATTTATAGTCAAACTTCATGGATTTTTCCTAAAATTAGGCTTATAAATAAAGTAGGGGTCCATTGATTGGACAGGCTGATACACAGTCCCTCTGAGGACAACCTGCCGCTGGTGATCAAAGCTGTCCCACTGAAACAACCGGTCCTTCTGTGTGGCTGGACAGTAGGAACAGTGAGGGTGTGAGAGAGCCCTGATCTCCACCATCGTCACCCCGTCCTCACTGCTGAAAACCGCCAGTGTATCCATCACTGGGGTTTTAATGGAAGCGAATGGGTGCTTTCTCCCCAAAGGTCCCGTGCGGCGTCTCTGAGACGCCGGATTTAGTCTCTAACCTTGACAAATCTTCAGCTCGGTGATGAAGAATTATATTCGAACATGTGCTATTTGACCTAAATAGACGAGATGTCCTAGTTCTTCCATATAACCTGAATTTTCGGGACCTGCACACATTGGGGCTCACCACAATCAGGGGTCTTCCATGCAGGCTGGTGTTGTGAGGAAGGCATTTGCAGAAGCTCCAGTGGAGGACCACCATGATGGCCCACATTTCGCAACCTGACGTGACCCAAATGCTCTATTTAAAGAGCTGGCGAGGGAGAAAACTATCTTGAAATGAATATTTTTCTGCCTTTGCCAAAGCTCGGAGAGAAGGTGCATCCATAATGCCGCCTGGATCAGGTACCGTTTCGGAGGAGAGAGGAAACATCCGGGACATCCCTCAGGTTATTTGAAACATGATCCCTTTTTTAAAGCTATGTGAAAGTGAAAGTGACTGTTTGCGATTGTGAAACACGAACACAGTGAAACACAACGTAATAGAACTTCTTTATTAAACCCACACACACTGTGCAGCGGTGGGCAGCCGTATCCAGCACCCGGGGAGCAGCGATGGAGATGGTACTTTGCTCAAGGATACCTCAGAACAACCTACTGATCTGAACTCGAGCGAGGTCCCGTCCCCATCGCTGCTCCCCGGGCGCTGGATATGGCTGCCCACTGTTGCACGGGTGCGTGTGTGGGTTTCGTTGTTTTTCACAGTGTGCTGAGCAATGGCCAATAGTCACTTTCACTTTGCAAATCAGACATAGAATCATCAGGCCTAGAATGAAAAACTGAGATTGGTTTTCCTTTCAATGGTTCCGGGAAATTTGGAATCAAAGGAAAAATGGTTGGGTGGTCTTCTGTTCTCATTGGATGACTTTTGGGGTAAAGTTCAGGGCAGGTGCAGTATTTCCTCCCCCAAAGCCAACTCTGGTGTTCAGGAGAAACGAAGTTAGCTACAAGGAAAGAAAGCCAACTAAAGAAGTCAACTTTGGATCAAAAGACGATCATCCTCCAACCCTGCGCATCCTCCACCAGTGAAGGCCTGTGGTTTTTCACTGGGACTCAGTAATTGTACTTTCACATGATGGTGATCATTCATGATCAGAACGAGGAAGCACTTTGCTCTGTACTACAAGAGTGTGTAAACTTCAAGCTCCATCAAGCATTGTGTCCCAGTGAAACTGGAAAAGAGGGGATCAGCAGCATGGCAGGGATGGCCATTATCTCCCATGCTGTTAGCCTGCAGAGACCAAACTCAAAAACCAAAGCTTGGACCAACGTGTCTGAAACTCTTGGTGTTCCAGATGTGCTGGTGAAGAGTAGACCTGCAGATATTTTGTATAAAAACACAAGAAGGCATTAGTTCCAGTTAAACCAGTGCTGGCTGATGCGAATTGATCTGGAAAGTTACTTGTGTATCGGGTTTTATCTCAGTGTGACTGGACGATGTTGTGGATCTGGAGGTGTTGGTGGAGCTGCACTGTAAGGGAAAGTGCAGCATCATTATCTTCTCATGTAGAGCAGAACATGGGCTGCTGTGGAGTCTGTGCTGATCTCCAGTCAGTCGTTTCTCTTTGGAAGTAGGTTTTAGCCTTCATGCATGTTTGCGTTGTGGCATCTTTATACAAGATCAGCTTTTCTGAACAAACTGTCCCGCTGCACCTATGTTGGCGTGTGTCCAGGGTGTTCAGCAGCATCACGGTCAGCACATTTTGACGCTCTTGCTGCTTCCAGTGTGAACGTTTGATAAGAGAGTGAAGATAAGAGCGGGTCTCTCCTTGACGAAGCTTTGGATTAAAGCGGGGTGAAGCCTGCATGTGTAGGTTCCCATACGTTTTCAGCAGTCCGGCACGGAGTAGCGTAACCCTAGACGTCCAGCCCTCGGCTTCGTGTGTGCCCTATTCAGAGCGAAGGGGTCAAAAGGTCATAGCTGAACTCCGTGGCCCTGGTTGAAAATGTGGAACGTCGGCTTGTTTTTGAACGCACGTACGAGATGCACCAGCCTGAAATCTGCAGACAGGTCATGGAGCGGCAGGCGCAGCGTTACCCGGGCGTAAACCCTGCTTTTAAAACTGGGCCTTAAAGGGAGGACGGTTAATTTAGAGGACTTTCAAAGACGCGCCCACTCTTTCCTTATGTCTCTTTACAGATACAGCTCGGCCGACACGCCCTTCCCCCAGCGAAAAGGCCAGGATCTGTTAAAAGGCGCTAACCAGCTGCGTGTGTAAGCAGTTGTCACAGCTTCACAACACATTTTTGTCCAGGCCCATCTGAGCTCCATCAATGGGCAGGGACCTCTCGGCTGGCCCTGGCTGCC
Source organism: Hepsetus odoe (assembly GCA_017165825.1). Taxonomy (NCBI): domain Eukaryota; kingdom Metazoa; phylum Chordata; class Actinopteri; order Characiformes; family Hepsetidae; genus Hepsetus; species Hepsetus odoe. The sequence continues at coordinate 3,342,097 of CM029374.1, read as the reverse complement.
AGTGCATAGCTCGCAGGACCCCGCTCGGCTAAATATAGACCTGCTGGGCTCTCCAGCTGCCTGTCCGCTTACAGGGCCGGCACGGTGAAACAAAGGAAAGCAAGGCCACCAGCTGGACACAGTCACTCCCTGACTATTTTTATTGAAGTCGTCTAGGCCTCAAGGGTTCTCCTGAGCGGTTCAGATCGGACTGTATCGTAGCTACTGGACTGATTAGCGGATTAGGCATTTCTTTGGCTATTTAAGGCAGTGCATTCAACCCAGGAGGCGAATTGGGATCAGAACAGGGGTGGACCCTCCTGCTCTAGTCATTACTAGACCAATAGCACCTGTCAAGCACCAACTGCTCGTTATTTGTTTTACAGAAAGAAAAGCTGGGGACTAAAACCTGTGGGAACGTTCCAGCCCCCCTCTCTCCTCTCTCTCTGCCTCTCTCTCTCTCTCCCCCTCTCTCTCCCTCTCTCTAACCCCCCCACCCCCCCACGTTAAACAGAATCACACTGCAAACTGCTGATGGCAGCAGAGCCAAGGCTGCACTGTGTTGTTTACCGGACAGTTCAAACCTTAGTTGCAGACAAAAGTGACTGGCACGTGCGGCCCGATAGGCACAAGGGTGTTCACCGAAAGCCTCATGTGTGTTACGGAGTGATAGAGGAAGAGATAAGGGACCCTTTCATATGCAGCCGCCTTTGAATTAACTGGAGACGCCACTAAAAAAACCTCTTGGTTAAATAAATCCAGGGTGTCCGTCGCTGCCATCGTAAATCTGCCGCTGCGTGAAGAGTCTGACGCTCTTAAAAGCAGCATGTTGTGTGTGTGATCGTTACTGGAAGAGCTGAAATATGGTGTGCGTGCAGTATGATGCAACTGCCCATCCTCTGCAGCAGCCCAGATTGCTCTGAAGTCCTGATCAGAGACGGTTCCCAGAAATTTTTCTGGGAAAGAACTGAGATCAAATTCGTATCATTCACAGCCAGGATACTGTAGATGTAAGAAGAATAAGAAGAATAGCTCCAGATGTAGCCCATCAGCTGTTTGGCATGTGTATGTGGTTTCTAATTAAGAGTTGGAAAGATGACGAACCCACTGGACGGGGTTTGAGTCAGCGTGATGCTTTATTCTGCGTTTCAGTTTTCTCTGAAGTTGAGGAATGACTCCTCACTGGAGTTGCCTGCTTTAGACTTTTAAATGTCCATTTCCAATGATTTCCTTCACAAGAATGAGACACAAATAAGACTGAAGTGCTAATGAACTGTATTTACTGCAGCTCTCACTACCGTCGATGCACAAAGGAGGTCTTGGAGGTCTCTGTGAAAACACATGTCTCGTGTTTTTTGTAGCGGAGAGAGCTCTGGACACCATGAACTTCGATGTGGTGAAAGGAAAGCCCATCAGGATCATGTGGTCACAGAGAGACCCATCACTCCGGAAATCAGGCGTCGGAAACGTCTTCATCAAGAACCTGGACAAGTCCATAGACAACAAGGCCCTCTACGACACCTTCTCAGCCTTTGGAAACATCCTGTCCTGCAAGGTACGTCTCACTGGACCTTAAAGAGAGAGTTTGGTCTGGTTTATGCATTTTCATACCGAACCTGCTGAAAACTGATGAATATAATGAATTATATTAATTATATTAATAATTATATTGATTATAATGTAAATGTCATTTGTAATATCAGGATTTGTAATATAACTCAGCTCATGCAGCCTTAGGAATCAATCTTTATACAGTGTCAGAAATCCCAAGTCTGATTCATTTGCATTACAGTTTGCAATTTGAAGTGAGTGAGTGATGATTCTCAATGCTGATTGGTGGGGAAAAAGCTCATAGCGCCAATACAGAATTAAAGGAGCAAATACTCAGACACCTATTTGGGGGAAACTTTTGGGAAATATTCTTTCAGTTATACAAATTGAGGCCTGAGAAACATTGTTGTTGACTGAAGAAGGGTGCTGGACATTGAGGAGACCCTGTCTCTCCTGCAGGTGGTGTGTGATGAGAATGGATCGAAGGGTTACGCGTTTGTCCACTTCGAGACGCAGGACGCCGCTGACCGTGCCATCGAGAAGATGAACGGCATGCTCCTGAACGACCGCAAGGTGTGAGTGTCCACACAGGGTAATACAGGGAAGGGATGGGGCTGAACACCCATTGGTAGCTGGGTGTCCATCTCCATGGAAACAAGAAATGACCGTCGGAACAATTACTTAATACACTTTTGATTTACTTTTGATTTTTGATATCTAGTGGAAAAACAAAGTTTTCAAATAAATTACACTTTTGACAAACTTTTAGAGGGGAATGTATGTTTATGGTGCACTTGTATCATGAATTGTCAAACAAAATCATTTTATTTTTTATTTTAGTTTAGTTCTTAGTTCGTTTTTCTAGATCTCTCCACCTTCATGATGAATCATCAGAAGGCAATGTTCCTAGTCTTCATACCAGGTAACCTCGTTTGAGACACGGCTTTGGATCTAATATAGAAAGCGAGAAGGCAAGACTACAGCAGATGTAGTGAGGGGTACGTTTGTCATTTTGGCTGGAGGACCTCTTTAGCTCTTACTCTTTCTGGACAAAGGTTCCTCTCAGGGTTAAACCGAGCATCAAGAAGCCTGCTTCCTTCCTTTACCAGCATCAAAAGCTACAGACTCCAAACAGGTCTAAAATGAACGGGTAGTCCTTGAAAACATCAGGAAATTAGTGCTGTATGCAGTGCTGGATGGTCTCTGAGACGCACGTCAGTCATGTCTACTGCCCACCGGTTGTCGTGTGCACAGACACATGGTCTGAGTGTATGTCCAGGTGTGTCTGTGTGTGTGCATGTGTGTGTAACCATGCTTGTGTGTTGTAGTGATGGCGAATGTGCACCAATGCAAAGCGAGACTGTTCAGCATGGAAGTGTCCTGCACTGCCAGGTACTGTTTAATCTCAGGACGCTGATGTAGTTAGTGCTCCTTCCTCTCTCGAGCTTCTCACATTCCTTCTCAGCTCACAGCTATCTCTGCAGGCTCTCAGGCAAGCGGTGCATCCAAGTAATCATCCAGCAGGCTGCTCTCATTCTTCTTCAGAGACACTTTATTTCTTCATATTAGGCTTCCAAAGACTTGTGCCAAAAATAAGAGTTTGACAGGTAGAACATTGTATCTTCGTACCAAAGAGGTGATTACCTAGCAAAATATAAAGCAATATAAAGCGTCTCAGTACTGTTGCACAGTATCTCTTTATTTGGCCACTTTATTAGAAATCCCTTTCTAACCTCCAGATGAACGCCCAGTGAACATGCTCAAAAATGGATTTGTTATTATTAAATGATTAAATGAATCCAAATTTTTGGTTAATATCTTCAATGTAAGCGAGTAATGGGAGGCCAGATATTACCCTGACGAGCTAAGGCATCTTTATGGCTTCATAAAGAACATCAAGGCCTAGTGGCCTAGTTCGTTATAATTCAATTATTATTTAGAACCTGTTAGAGTGTAGCAGAATTTAACCACCAATGTAAGACATGACAAGAATCGGTATAAAAAACTGAATAAATAAAGTGAAAGTGTGAATTTCAACGATGAACATGGTTTGGGGGTGGGGTCTATTAGTGCTCAATTGATGTCTGAATATTGAATTGGTCACTGAAAGTTATCAGTTAATTGAAGATGTGTGTCTGTGTGAATTACTTGAATGCACCGCCCACATGTCTCCTGTGTCCGTTAGTGTGTTGAGTACATCGTGTATTCGTCGTAGCTGAATTTCCCACACCTCTCCATTATCACACAAGTTCCTATCACCTGAAAGTGATCATTTTCCACATTTTCTTTGTGACTTTTCTTCACACTACCTGGTTAAGCCTAATCCACTCTCGTCGGGGTTCCTCCAACTCTTGATTCCTCTGGGAGGAAGAGGGTCTTTGGGCCACAGGTCTCTCCAACACCAGTCAGGTTCCCGCATGAGCCGCTTTGATGTCTTCTGCTTCGTCTGCAGGTTCGTGGGGAGGTTCAAATCCAGGAAGGAGCGAGAAGCTGAGCTGGGTGCCAAAGCCAAAGAATTCACCAACGTCTACATCAAGAATTTTGGGGAGGACATGGATGATGAGAGGCTGAAAGAGATCTTCGATAAATATGGTACAAAGGTTTAGCTCATTAGATAATCTTTATCACATTAACACATTGGAAGTGCAAATTTGTCTCACTTTTTAAACATTTAAATGTAATTTAAAAAGCCCGTTTTCAATTTATTGTTTTTGTGATGTCATAAATGACACATCTCCTTCTATTGGACCTAAAGTTGTTGGGAGGGTTTCAGACTAGACCATACAGACAACCAGAAAATATGGACAAAATGATCTCTCATGGCTAAAGAAAATATCATTAGCCATCTAGAAGCATAGAACTTCTTGAAAAGCTGTTTTTCATAATAAATTAGAGGCACTTTACTGTAAGCATCACTGGAAACAGTGGTAACGGTCATCTCAAAGCCTGAATTTAATCCTTTTTTGTTACAAAACATGCCGTACGTTGTCAGAAACAACGAAAGCAAGTCTGTTTGAGGGTTTATGTGCCTTGTTTTATGTAATTGGTCAAAGGAGACAAGTTTGTAGCAAATTAGATGGCAGCTGTGATTGAAATACATTGACATTTTCCCCTGCAGGTAAAACTCTGAGCGTGAAGGTGATGACAGATCCCTCAGGAAAATCACGGGGTTTCGGCTTCGTCAGCTACGAGAAACACGAGGATGCCAACAAGGTGACGCAATGTCAGAGAAGAAGATAGAAGTTCTTTTATTTACACTATCTGACAGGAAGCCTAAACTGTGTTTCCTGTCGCCTCCTGAGATGTGGATTCTTGGGATTCTTCACTTGAGGGATATCCAAATATTTTTACTGCAAAGTGCTGAAAAAGTTTCCTCTCGGCTGTGAAAACTGTAAAAACGTGTGAAATCCTTGCGTGCCATTGTTGATGGAGAGATTAAAGGATGGCTTGACTGAAAGATGGATAGATGGTTAGACGGATTGAAAGATTGTAGAGTCTAAGAATGCAATGTTGGATGGATGTTCAAATGGGTGGATGGATTGATTAATGTAGGATGGACTGATAAATAAATAGGCATGGATGAATCGAGAGAAGGATTAACTACAAAAGACAAAAGAAAGGAAGAATGTATGGTTGATTGAAAGATAGATGGTATGATCGATGGATCAACTAGTAAATTGAAGAATAGATGAACAGATAATTCAAGGATGGGAGTAGAGATGGATCAGTAGATGGACTGAAAAGGGATGGATAGATGCATTTACTGAGAATGGATGGATGGATGGATGATCTATCTTAAGGCTGGAGGGAGTTTGACTGAAGACTGGATGTACAGAAGAATAGGTAGACTGAAGGAGGCAAGCATAGGCAGATGGATAGCTTGATTGAAGGAGGGATGTATAGAGAAACAGGTGAACTGTAGAAAGACTAAAGGATACATAAGGAAGAGTATGGAAAGATGGATGATCTAACTAAAGGTGTAGAGTGATTAAATAATGGAAGTTTAGAAAAATGAATGGACTGACTTCAAGCTGAATGGATAGACTGACTGAAGGATCTGCGGATGAACTAGGGAATTGAAGAAGGGGTGAAAGAATAGATGGATAATGGCTGTTCTTCTCTCAGGCAGTGGAGGAGATGAACGGAACTGAGCTGAACGGTAAAACGGTGTTTGTTGGACGAGCCCAGAAGAAGATGGAGAGACAGGCGGAGCTGAAGAGGAAGTTTGAGCAGCTGAAGCAGGAGAGAATCAGCAGATACCAGGTGATGGAGGAGAACCTGAATGGGGCTCATGATCTTTCTTTATTAAGGACCATATTTTGATGTGATGGTTAAATTGAGTGTTTCCGTCTTTTTTGTGAGTTCAACACATCTGTTCATTCTGATCTCACTATTGACCAGAATAATTGGAATTTCGATTCATGTCATCATCAAGTAACTTTACAATACAGGACAGCCAATCCGTGCAGAGCTGATTTGCATATCAAGCTTAAAGATAAAGTAACAAAGACGGTCAAACTGTTGAGTTCTAGGATGTAAAGATGTGAATGAATTCTAGCCGTTTTTGGTCCAAAATGTTGGAGGCATCAACTGCCTGGATGGATGGATGGATGAATGGATGGATGGATGAATGATGAGGTGCATGTACAGACAGTCGTTTGTGGATCCTGCAGTAATGCTGTTTGTGCCGATGTGTATTTCCAGGGTGTAAATCTGTACATTAAGAATCTGGACGACACCATAGACGACGAGAAATTGCGCAAGGAATTCTCTCCGTTTGGCTCCATCACGAGCGCGAAGGTCAGTACAAGCTCAAGAGTTCATGTCAGGGTTTTTTGAAAGTCTGGAAGTTGCGTAACTGTCTGTTAACAGCTGTTACTCCTTCACTCACACCTCATGCACACTGCAAAACCTGCTACGTTCAGTCACGGGATGCAGACATAATTTATTCTGGATTATCGCGGCTCTCCTCCAAAATATCAGCTCTGCTCACCAGCAGCGGTTAGTGACTTGGCCCCAGATTCGAGTCCCAGACCTGTAGGTTTCCCTGAGTTACCCTTGAGCAAGGTACTGTCCCCATCACTGTTCCCCAGGTGCTGGATGTATCTGCCCCTTGCTGTCTGGAAGGCTTCACTGTCATTCATAATGGTGACTCTGGAAGGTCTGAAATAAAGAGCGGGATTTCAGCTGTTTAATGCCGTGCCGTTTGATGCAGGTGATGCTTGAGGAAGGCCGCTCCAAAGGTTTCGGCTTTGTGTGCTTCTCCTCTCCGGAGGAGGCCACCAAGGCCGTGACGGAGATGAACGGGCGCATCGTGGGCTCCAAGCCACTCTACGTGGCGCTGGCCCAACGCAAGGAGGAGCGCAAAGCCCACCTCACCAACCAGTACATGCAGCGCATCGCTGGCATGAGAGCCATGCCCGCCAATGCCATCATCAACCAGTTCCAGCCCACCAGTGGCTACTTCATGCCTGCTGTGCCACAGGTGAGCACCTCATAATCAAAGACTGAAGATTTGATACTTTTACCCTATTTTCAGTAAATAAGATCATTAGCTGAGACCTCTCTGAGGTCCTTTTATAGGATGGGTGTGTTTTAAGTAAGGCCCTTGTCTTTTTCATTTATATATAAATGAGCTATTTTCTGATTGGCTGCCTCACTGAAAAGTGAGGAGGAGTCAGAAAAAGTCATGTCTTCTCTTGTGAATCCCTCAGGGTGCTCTCAGTAGTATTAAGAGCACTGTGGAAAACTGCTTTTGTTTCGTATCCTGCAGGCTCAGAACAGAACCACGTACTATGCCCCCAACCAGCTGGCTCAGATGCGGCCGAACCCCCGCTGGCAGCAGCAGGGGGGCAGGGGTCAGGGAGGCTTCCAGGGCATGCCCAACTCTCTACGCCAGCCAGGTCCACGAGCCAACATACGCCACATGGGACCCAGCCCCAATGCACAAGGACCCCGCGGAATACCAACAGGTGCCCAGAGAGTGGGTGAGCGAACCCCACTGACAGCGAAACGGACAACCATGAAGGCTTAATGAGGCGGTTTGGGTAGAAAGTTCAACCCATAATTCCCTGTCCTACCAGGAAGGACACTAATGAGACTGGTTTAAAAATAGATACATAAATGAAATCATTTTTAAAAATAATAAAAAGCCAAAAATAATTAATAGGGAATCATTTTCATTTGGACATCCGAGAAGATCATTCTCAGACACATTAAGGGACCATTGAAGATTCCAGCCAGGACAACTGATTGACGGTGAAGACCCTAAATTTTATGATGGAGACCCCCAATTTGCCTCCACCTCAAAATGTTGAGGGACATTTGGATGCCAGAAAAGAAAAAAAAATGAAAGGGTTTTGTGTTTCTCCACCAAAAATGTGAATCAGACTTTGAATCTCCCTTTTTGTAATATTTTATTAATGCAGTCAATGACTGGAGCTTGACAGATTTGCCAAACGATGACTGATGTCCTCGGTGCCAACCTGTCTTTGCTAAATCATGGTGTAGATGATGGTTCTTCTCTAACACTCTTTCTCCCACCTCTGCTCCACCACAGGAACCGGCCAGCCCATCGGGCCCCGTCCCAACCTAGGAGTAACCACACCTCGTGCCATGCCTCCCTACAAATACGCCACCACAGTGAGAAACACTCAGCCTCAGGTGGTGCAGCCCATTGCCTTACAGCAGGTGGGTTCTCCAGAGATCATTACCTCAAAATTTCATGCTTAGAATAACCTCTTTGCACACATCCACTGTTTCCACCGCTCGTCCCATTAGAGGATTCCAGTCGATGAAAGGGCAACAGAGGTTGTGTGATGTTCTAGAGAAACCCATTCAATATTTTACAGAAATGTGCCACAAATGAGATTATTCAGATGATTTTACTGTTGGAGTTCTATCTGCGTGAGTTGGAGGCAGTGTCTGTTGGTTGATAAATATAAGGACGGATTGGTTTAAAGCTCTTAAACTAAATCCCTCACACAAAGACACACGCAAAAACACAAACAGGCATGGAAGCGAAGTTGTAAAGATGGCCCATTTAGTGAAGACATTACTGAAGTGTTAAAGAGTGTTGCTACTGCAGAAAATGGCTCAATCTTTTCCTGCTGTGTGCTTTGCTCAGGCCCAGCCTGCAGTCCATGTACAGGGTCAGGAGCCTCTCACCGCCTCCATGCTGGCCGCCGCCCCCCCGCAGGAGCAGAAGCAGATGCTGGGTGAGTATTAGAGCCTTTCACTCTCATCGTACAGCCCGACCTGATCTACCTGGTGAATGAACGAACGAATGAATGAATGAATGAGTGAGTGAAGAAAAGGGATTCAATCTTGTACTCCTTCCTAAATTTGGGGAAGCAAAACATCTTATTCTGTCTCCTACTTTCTTCTTCTTTTCCCATCTCTCTCTCTCTCTCTCTCTCTCTCTCTCTCTCTCAGGTGAGCGCCTCTTCCCGCTGATCCAGGCCATGCACCCCAGCCTTGCGGGAAAAATCACAGGAATGTTGCTGGAGATTGATAATTCAGAGCTGCTGCACATGCTGGAGTCCCACGAGTCCCTACGTTCCAAGGTCAAATTAGCACACCTACAGTTTCACACACGCAAATATACACATACGCACACACACACACACACACGCACATATGGAAAGTGATTAAATCTGTGGTCAAGGACCACAGTGACAGTGTGAAAAAAGAGGATTTTATTTGTAATATTTTTTGCATTATGCTTTGCTATTATTGATGATTTCATTGCAAAACAGTTAAGGAAAAAAATGTAAACAATATTCATAGAATTGATTTAGTGCTGTGTTGTTTTATTGGTCATCGTAGAGCAACCACAATCTGGCATCCATTGTCTTATTTCTAAGTGTAGACTTTCATCACAACCACCCTTAAGACTAATTCTTTATCACGAATATTAGATTTTTTATTCACCTTAGAGATGCAAGACTGACTAAAATGGAGAGAATTCAGGATTTACACAAAATAAAGGTTCAATGTTTAAAACCAAGACAGCATCAAGCAGATTATATATTTAAAAACGGCACCAAATCTTCACTTTTCACGCTCTGCCCCACACCATGCGTGGTTTTCTTTGTTGTGAATTTAATTCTGGGTCACTGATGGTGGTCTTGTCAGTAACCCAGCCTGTCCTGTATTCTACCAGGTGGAGGAGGCTGTGGCTGTGCTTCAGGCTCACCAAGCTAAAAAAGACGCCACGCAGAAAGTAGGTGTGAGCGCTCCCACTGCGGCGACGTCCTGACAAGTGAAGCCCTCTGTCAGAATGGTAACTGAGAACTCAGAGATTCCACATGTACAGCAGAAAGACCTACATGAGCTCAGGAAACCCATTAAGAAGTCTTGATACAGTTGGCAAGACAAACATTAAAATCTGAAGGGCAATTGGCTTTTATGTTCTCAAACAAAAATACTACCTTTTAGGATCGTCCGACTCCATTTCTTCCTGTCCTCTGCATCTTCCTCCTTCAAACCGGCCACCTGCATCTCCTCTCTCACCACGTCCATCAACCTCCTCTTTGGTCTTCCTCTTCTCCTCTTGATGGCAGCTCCATCTTCAGCATCCTTCTCCTGATATACTCTTTATCTCTTCTCTGGACTCCAAACCAGCGCGGCCTCGCTTCTCTGATAAATAAACACAAAACAGATCCTAAATATTAATGCATTGCAATTTTGTCCGCCATTTCATGTCTGTCTTAAAGTTAGATCAGGCGTTTTCCGGACAACCAAATCCACACCGTTGCTAAGCAGCATTGAGGAGAAGAGCCAATACATGGACAAGATCAGACAAATAATAAAACCTTCACTCAAAAAAGGCATTACAGTAGTGATGAAAAATTTACTGGAGAAATTTGTGTTTAAGGAACGGTTCACCAACAATCTGAGCCAATTTTCCACTTCCACTCAAACCACACCCGTTCTTCATGGATGCGGAGCAGATTTGTGGACGTGGTTTAGGACACAATTACTGGACACATCGACAGCGCTCTTTATAAAGCAGCTGAAAGGAGGACTGATCTGTGATCAGATTCCTTTGTGGTTATGATGCTCGGTGTTAACAAAACTGATTCTAGATCAGCACTTCCATACTCCATTGCATACAGAAACTGCATGGAGTCCAGCAGTGAAGTTGATTTTTAAAGGTCCCAGTATGTCATGCTGTGTCTTAAATCATGTCTTCCTAATTAAGTCCTCTTCATGTAGAGCAGTTTGAGTCCCATAAATGAGTACTTAAATAAATTGCCATATTATTCTTCCATGAGATTTTAAACAAGTAACTTTGATCTTGTTAAAAATACATTTTATTATCATATTTAATTTCTGGTCCAGTACATAAACGTGACTGATGTGCTGATTTTGATGTCCTCGTATGATCAGAAACCGCGTGTTCTTGTGTTTTTTTGGAAATCAAAGCAACATCACTTTGACTTTTGCATGGTTTTGGCTGCTTCGCACTCCTCTGAATAGATGGATTCATTTTCTACAATGTTTTACAATAAACACGGCTGTAATTGTGCTCTTTTCTTTTTGTTTTCCTGCAGGCTGCAGCGAAGGCTTGAGAGGAAAACACTACACATGCTGGTGCATTTTACGGCCGGATGCAATAAAAAAATCTATAAAACATGGCAAAAAAAAGAGTAAAACTAAAAGAAAAACCATACTTGAACGTTCAAATTTTGTTGCAGGGCTTATATTTTTAACTCTGTAATAATTTTTAAATAAACACTGATAGCCTATTTAAAATATATTTAAACAGAGGCGTTTCTGTGAGGGGAATGCACTCCAGAGCGTGGCCAGGACGGGCCGACCTTTCTTTTTTTTTTTTTTCTATGAGGCCATCCGGCTTGGATCCTTTTCTTCAGTTGGAAGTTGTGCGTTTGCTGGTTTGATTGGTCCTCTTCCATCTTCTAAACTGAGTGGTGTGGCCTTCGAAATAAAGGGATGACTATTTCAACTTAACCGTGGCTTGATGCTCTTTCTGATCACTGACATTTTCACTGTACACATAACACTTCACAATATCTGAGGTTTGAAATGCCACTTTGAACGGCCTCTTTATATTATATAAAAATGAAAAACAGTGATTTTTAACTCCTTGATTGTCTCACTGATGCACTAAATTCAGCTAAACATGAGTGTGTGTGTGTGTGTGTAAAATCAAAACTGCACTTGGTCCTCAGATCTACACCATGCTCAGAAAAAAAAATTATTGTGACACTCGCAATTACCGCATTGTTATTAAGCTCTAGATTTATAATTATATCATTTATTTTACTGTAATACTGTTTACTTCCAGTAAAGCAACCTTTAATGATTGTGGTTATAATGATTTCATTTCTTTTCTAGAATCTTCTATTATAAACTATTTTGTTTTCCGGAGTTGGTAGCTACTTTTAAAAGTTGTAGTACAAACGTGACGTAATTGAACGTGTTTAGCGCTTAGGTGATCTGCCAAAAACTACAATATCCATGAAGCATTGCGAGAGCCTCATGTTTTACGTGAGAACGCGCGTTTATATATATATAATATTCCTGTATAAGCTCTGATTTAAAGCACGTCATTTGTGCTGTGCCATATATCTCTAAATCTGCCCCTTAATGAAGAGCAATCTGAGTCCCATAAATTACGCAGTACTTAATTAGTTTTATTGTTATTCACTTTTTTTTTTTTTTTTTAAATTCCATTAGTTTTAATGTTGTTAAATTATTTCTGTTTATTCATATTTTCGTTTCTGGTCCAGTACTATTTTATATATATACTATACATAACAATATACATATATAATATAAATACTACTTATAGCAAGTCAAAACAGCGAAGTTTCTATTTTTAAAGATTTTCCAAAGTGAAATTCACTCATTTCCAGAAAAAAGCATAAGCAGCCGCTCGATCCTCCCCTCCAGCAGGGGGCAGAAAAGCCACAAGGAGGGACTTTTATTTTACAAACAGACACCGAAGAGACTAAAGGGGGTAAAAACAAAAATGGCAGCGGCCAAACGTGTGCTGTATGTAGGTAAGTAATAACAAAAAAAGTGATGAATAATAACAATTTTATACTAACTGAAAAATATATTTAAAAGGTGATCTAATCTTACATTTACAGTGGTGATGGAGAACCAGGCGTCTCCAAACATATCATTTTATCTGCTGTAAAATCCCACCAGTTAACCTGCACTAATCAGCTGAATGTTTATAAGGAACAGTGATGGAGGAATAATGGAAAGCTAGAGAAAAAGAACCCTTTCCCCCCCTCACAGCATGCCACATGCACCATAAATGGGTTTAAAATGTTTTTCCAAAGTGTTTAATATAGCAAATGGCTTGATTCTTCATTTGGCTTGTATTTCACTCCTCAGGTTCTTTTAAAAGTCTCTGAAATGGGAAGATGTATGTATTTAACCTGTCTGTGCCGCAGGTGGGCTTGCGGAAGAGGTAGATGAGAAAGTTCTGCACGCAGCGTTCATCCCATTCGGTGACATTACAGACATTCAGATCCCTTTGGATTATGAAACAGGTAAGAAATGTGGAAATGGCTCAGACTGTGACATTCCGTCAGTGGGTCTGAACAGAGGCGTGAACGCTGTATCCGTTCTGTTTCCGCAGAGAAGCACCGGGGCTTTGCGTTCATTGAGTTTGAGTTGGCTGAGGTTAGTGCTGTGCTTGTTTGGTCTGTATACTCTCTCTATTGTAAAATTAAACCACTTTTATTACTACACTAATGTCCCTGCACAGCTTTTGTGACTTGGGAATGTTTAACATCACTAAAGGAAACTTTTTTGGGTTATTTTAATGACAAATCTAACTTTATTTTGTCCTTTTTTAACTGCTCTCCCATCAGGATGCTGCAGCTGCCATTGATAACATGGTAAGAACCGCACTGACGTTGTGTTTTGTTACAATTTGCGATCGGCTTGTGGAAAATCTTTGATTCTTTAGAGGCCAAGATGTGATTGGACATTGTGATTCAATCCTACTGTGAGTAAACGGCAGGGGTAAATGCTTTCCCCCAACACAGACCACCTTCAGAAATGCACCAGGCTCACTCACTCATTTTCTGAGTCACTTGTCCAAATTAGGGTTGGTGGGGGGTGTTGGAGTCTGTCCCAGCTCACATAAGGTTTTTGGGGGGGGGTGCATCTCCATCTTTAGCATCTCCAGTCCATCTGACCTGCATGTCTTTGGACGGTGGGAGGAAACCGGAGCTATTTGAGGAAACACACACAGACACCGGGTGAACATGTCCACACAGAAACGACCCGCACCGTCCCGCCTGGGAATCGAACCCAGGACCTTCTCGCTTTGAGCTACAGACTGTGCCGCCCCTTCACCAGAGTGAAAATTTACATTTTTTCACAAAAAAAAATATGAGCATGCCAAAGGTTTGGCCTTCCTTATTTGGGCTGGAATCACTGCGATGGAACAAGGCAGCAACACGGAATCATTCTACAGAAATCAATGTTTTAGAAGAAGAAGAAGAGTCCTTAATCTACTCAATATATTCCTTATGTTTACATTATTTAAAGATTATCATTACCTGTTTTTTTAAAGGCCTTTTTCCTGATTGCTTTCATTTCAATCGTTTCTTCAAAGAAGCCTCATGATCCACCAGAAGAAAAAGGACAGAATTACATAAAAAAAGGAAAAACAAAAGTTTAATAATTCCCCAATTTTCCTTAAACCAGCTGAAAATGAGATTAAATATAGTGACATAATTTTTTGCAGTGCGAGCCATATAATTAACGTTCCTCTGTGATGTCGGTCGTTCAGGGTGAAGAAATGGCAGCCTGTTTTTTTTAAAGGTGTTTCTAGTTCACGTTTTTTGTTCATGTCGTGAAGATCTACTGCGGGGAGGCGTGTGAGAAATCCCAGGTCGCCTAAAAGTGCCGTCATTGATTTTATTCCCACTAGAGCTGATCTGGAGTGACTGTGTGTGCGGCCTTGTGTTTTACAGAATGAGTCCGAACTTTTCGGCAGAACCATCAGAGTGAACATCGCCAAACCCATGAGAATAAAAGAAGGCTCTTCACGACCCGGTGAGTCCCCCCACGTCCTAAATCCGACAGCAGTCTGTCCACATTTTTCATTTTTATCCTTCTGTGCCTCGAAAAGAGGTAATCAAAGTCAGAAGCACACCTCCATGCACTCTATTCATTTCATCATTAATATATATATATATATATTATAAATCATACTTACATTATACTGTAGAACGCTAAAATAGTTCTCTTTTGTATTATTTATATTGTGTGCTTCTGGATTTGATCACATCAGTTTGTTTAATTTGTCATCTTCTGCTCTGTTCATCATTCTGGACATGTTTTTGTTTTACTGTTCTTAGTAATTATTTGCAGTATGTTACTCTGGGCAAGAAAAAAAACCCTATTATGAATAAAAGGGAACTGTTTTTGTTTGTCACTTCTCTCCCTCAGTGTGGTCGGACGACGATTGGCTGAAGAAGTTCTCGGGGAAAACCACAGAGGAGGCGGAGGACGGAGAGTCAGCGGGACAGGAGAGCAAAACAGCCACTCAGGAGGTAAAAAATCCCCATCAAAATCAAGAAGCATGATTACATCTCGTTACATATAAACACATCACTTGTTCTGTGTGTGTGTGTGTTCAGGGTGAGCCACCGGCTAAGAAGGGTAGATCAAACCCTCAGGTTTACATGGACGTCAAAATCGGCAACAAACCTGCAGGCAGGCTGCGCTTCCTCCTGCGAGCAGACGTGGTGCCCATGACCGTAGGTGAGGATTCACACTCCTCCCAGGAGATCAGAGATGGTCACCAGAACCTTTCTCGTTATCAATAATGCACGTTTGATGCACAGATCGCAGGTTTTCCCAGTGATGGCACAGACAGCAGAGCTTCAAAGCTTATTTTACAGGCAGATTGTGGACAATATGTGAAAAATGATTCCCAGAGTTGCTTTAATTCCCTTTTATTTTTTCATTTTAATACTTAAAATGCCAAAGACAAGAAAGATTGAGCGGCAATGAGCACCAACTTGGATTCCCTCGCGAAATGTAAAGAAACTGCGTCTTCAGTCAGATCTCAGGATGTGAGCTGCACTGTTCCGTCTTCTGACTGGTTTTCTTTCTAATGACAGAGAATTTCCGTTGCCTGTGCACACACGAGAAGGGCTTTGGGTTTAAGGGCAGCAGCTTCCACAGAATCATCCCGCAGTTCATGTGTCAGGGGGGAGACTTCACCAACCACAACGGCACCGGCGGCAAGTCCATCTACGGCCGCAAATTTGACGACGAGAACTTTGTCCTCAAACACACCGGCGCAGGTGAGGCTGGGACAGACAGGAGAATCCTACCTGACCCGAGAGGTTGGGCTTAAAAAACCAGTACCAGTAACCACCAGTTCTGTTTTTAAGCTGATGAAATGTGTTAAATAAAGATGGACCAGACAGTCTGCAGCACTTACAGTGCCTTGCAAAAGTATTCACCCCCATTTGCATTTTTCATGTTCTGTTGCCTCACAACCTGGAATTAAAATGGTTAAGAGTTTGAGAGTTTGCACCATTTCATTTACAAAACGTGCCTACAGCTTTGAAGATGTTTTTTTTTATATTGTGAAGCAAACAAGAAATAGGACAAAGTAACAAAACCTCAGCGTGCATAACTACCCCCCTAAACTCAGTACTTTGTAGAGCCACCTTTTGCAGCAATTACAGCTGCAAGTCTCTTTGGATGAGTCTCTGTGAGCCACATCTTGCCACTGGGATTTTTGCCCGTTCCTCAAAGCAAAACTGCTCCAGCTCCTTCATGTTGGATGGCTTTCAGCAGGGGGTAGTGACAGGGATGGTACCTTGCTCAAGCGTACCTCAGGGCAACCTACTGGTGAGAGGCTTGAACCCACAATCTTCCAATTCTGTGGCCAACTCCCTAATCACTAGAAACATCTCCACAGCATGATGCTGCCACCGCCATGTTTCGCTGTGGATTTGGTGTTCTTGGGGTGATGGGATGTGTTGGGTTTGCGGCAGACATAGCTTTTTCCTTGGTGGCTGAAAAGTTCAATCTGACCAGAGCATCTTCCTCCAATCTGGGGAGTCGCCCACATGCCTTTTGGCAAACTGAACATGCCTTCTTATTCTTAACGTTAAGTAATGGCTTTCAGTACACACACACACACACACACACACACTGACTTCCTCTGTGTTTCTCTGTAGGTTTGCTGTCGATGGCCAATTCTGGAACCAACACCAACGGCTCACAGTTCTTCATCACCTGCGATAAAACGGATTGGCTGGATGGGAAGCATGTGGTGTTTGGAGAACTGATGGAGGGAATGGATGTATTGCGAGCCATGGAGGTGTGTGCGTTCACTACCTGTTCCAATTTTGGTGACAAATCGCTTTTAAAGTGTTTTTTTTTTTTTTTTTTGGTCACTTCGCGAAAGTTGGAAAGGTTAACTCGTCACTGCTGTGATGGTTTTGACTTTGTTTGCTATTTTTATGAAAATTGTGCACTAGCATCAGCACAAGCGTGCCATTTTTAAGCGTGTTCACTGCTTATTTTTGTTTCATCTGCTATTTAATAACCAGGCATTTGAGCAGGTGTGTTTAAAACAAATGAATTGACTGACACAAAGGTGTAAAGTGGAAAAAAAAAAATTACATTTTCAGTGGCAAAAGGCTGCAATTTTAATTCTGCGAAACTGGATGAGGTTAATAATAATAATGAAATATAATAATGCTTAAGAAGACTTTTGGGGATAAAAGGTCCTGATTAGGGGGGAAAAAAAATGAACCTTTTTTATCTATTTGACACTGCGCCTTTGGAATCGGTTTCTAGAATCAGTTTCTTTCTCATTCGTTAGTCCAGTGACTTTAACCAGCCTGAATTAACACTCGCTCTCTGTTCTCCGCAGGCTCAGGGAGCTAAAGATGGAAAACCCAAACAGAAAGTGATCATTTCCGACTGCGGGGAGTACGTGTGAGCGGTATTACCCACCAACAGAGTTTTGCTCGTCTTGTAGACATTTCTTTTGTATGGCTCATTTGTAAATATTCAATAAACCTTTTTATGAAGAACATTGGCTGTTTCGGTGTTCGAGTGGTCCAGAAAGAACTTGTCCCGTTGATCATTTTAGACACTTCTTCGACAAAGAAACAGTAAATCTGCAAAAACAACATACATACCAGAGGGGTTTAGCCCACCGGCCACTTTACTGGAAACCCCTCCCTAGCTCCATCTTGCGGGTGTACAGAGACTTTTGATCAGTGTGTTAGCCGTTCTGCAGCCCATCCTCAATGCTGATTCTTTTTTGGGAGGCGAACCCTCACCGAAGTGGGACCATTAACACAGCGCCGTGTATTTATCTCTGAGGAAGTGGACGTTGTGATACTATTCAGGAATGAATGCAGAAAATAAAGATTATAAAACTTTTCCATTCTCTTCCTAAAAATGTATGATCATTTTGACCCCTGCAGCGTGTAGTTTTCCTAAAGGTTTATTTATTAATAATTTCCCTCTGGATCAAAAGTTTTGAGTGTTCTTAATAAAAATAATTTTATTATATTAAATTATAATTTATTGTAATAGCCAAAATATTGTCTAGATGTAAATACCAGGGGGAAAAAAATCTGATTTAATCTCAAATTAATCCCACGTGCATATATTTACATATTTTTATTAATACATTTTATTTATATATATATATATATTACTTAAATCCACTGCCTTACTTTAATGTTGCCATGGCTACAGATTATGCAAAATCCATTGTTGCTTAAGCGTTCTAGAACTCTTCAGAGAGTCGGAACTGTCTACACAGTACAACGTTTGACTGGAAGAGATGCACTTCACCCGGAGTGTCCTTCCTTTTCGGAGGTTTTGTTCGGCGGAGGACGAGGCAGGGACAGCAGACACACTGCAGAGACCTCCTGTCCCGATGTGTCCACCGAACGGGGGCTGGGGATGGGTCATAGTGTTGACATCCTTCCTTTACAGCTTGCTCGTGCTCGGCTTCCACAACTCCTTCGGAGTCTACCACGTCAGTCTGCTCAACACTTTTGAAGAGAGCAGCTCAAAGACGGGTAAGTCTGCTCTCAATGGACAAAGAAGGATAAAAATAAAAGGATTAAAGGATGAAACATTCAACACAACTACTATAAAGATACAGAGGGATATAGAAGGATAGATGGACGGTGGATAGGCAGAAGGATAGAAAGATGGATAGATGGAGGAATATACGGATAGATAGATGGATAGACAGATGCAGGGATAGACAGATGGATAGACAGAGACAGATTGACGATGGACAGACGGATAGATAGATAGCCAGATAGACAGGTGGATAGATAGGTTGATAGACAGATGGGCAGATAGATTGATAGGTGGATAGATAGATAGGTGGATAGACAGATAGGTGGATAGATAGATAGATAGAAAGAAAGAAAGATAGACAGTCCAGTGGGTCACTGTGCTGTGCTGGTCTGCAGCTTGGTTGAGCTCCATCAGTTATGTCTTCATGATGATCTTCGGTCCGCTCTCCGGGATGCTGACGAAGCGCTTCGGAGCCAGAAAGGTTTCCGTCACTGGCTCTGTGCTCGTCTTCGTCTCCATCCTCTTCACTTCTGTCGCTCCAGCGCTGGAAGTGCTCTTCTTCACCCATGGGTTCCTGACAGGCCTCGGCTCCAGCCTGGCTTATACTCCAGGTTAGACAAACACAAAGTCATCAAAACCCTCAATACACACATAAACCAGTCCCACCCTTACAGACCACCTCAGATACCAGCTCCTGTTTCTGTAACGGGCAGGACAGAGAGGACAGGGGGAGAATGGCCTTTTCTTGTCAGTCTTAGTAAACAATTCGGGATTGTGTGTGTGTGTGTGTGTGTGTGTGTGTGTGTGTGTGTCTGTGTGTCAGGTATGATCATGGTGAGTCAGTATTTCACCACTAAGCGTTCTCTGGCCACTGGGATAGTGATGTCCGGCGGGGCAGCAGGTGCTCTTTTGCAGACTCATTTCCATCAGTTCCTGATCGACACGCTGGGCTGGAGACTGAGCCTGAGAGTTTTCTCCTCCCTCATGGTCATCTGCATCGTCATCGGATTCAGCTACATTCCTCTCAACCCTGAAGGTCAATCACACACTGACCAACTTACCACTGAACCCTAAAGATCAATCACACACTGACCAGCCACTGAAACCTGAAGATCAATCACACACTGACCAGCCACTGAACCCTAAAGATCAATCACACACTGACCAAACACTAAACCATAAAGATCAATCACACTGCTAAAAAAATTAACTCTAAATATCAATCACACTCTGGTCAACTTATCACTGAACCCTAAAGATCGATCACACATTGACCAACTTACCTCTGAACCCTAAAGATCAATCACACACTGATCAACTTACCACAGAACCTTAAAGATCAATCACAATCTGGTCAACTTACCACTGAGCCCTAAACATCAGTCACACACTGACCAAACACTGAAACTTAAAGATCAATCACACTGATAAACCAATTAACCTTAAAGATCAATCACACTCTGGCCAACTTACCACTGGACCCTAAAGATCAATCACACATTGACCAATTTACCACTGAACCCTAAAGATCAATCACACTCTGGTCAACTTACCACAGAACCCTAAAGATCAGTCACACATTGACCAACTTACCACTGAACCCTGGGGCAGCTCTGGCCTAGAGGTTAGTAACTAGGCCCCAAGATTAGAAGGTCGTGGGTCTGACTCCCAAACCATTAGGGTGCCCTGAGGTACCATTAAGCCATGTACCGTCCCCATCACTGCTCCCCAGGTGCTGGATATGGCTGTCCCTGTGTGTGTGGGTTAAATAGAGAAGTTCATTTCATTGTGGTTCATGGTGTGCGGTACTGTTTCATCATGACAAATAGTCAGTTGCATTAAGTGACCTCAGCCTTGGGGGGAACTGACCTCCAATGTGTTCTAGCAGGTCCCAGCAGCAGTGTTACAGATCTTCAGAAGAACTCCGCTCTGAAGACGCTTGGGAAAGAGTTCGGCCTGTGGAAAGACACCGTCTTTCTGATCTGGTTGCTCGCTAATGGTCTCCACAAGTTTGGCTACTTCATTCCATACGTTCACCTGGTGAATATCACACTTCCTGAACATGAGGCTTTCAGGAGAACCCACAAGAACTAAACATTATAGAAGTCTGAGGAACTCACCCCTTTATCTGCATGTCGTTAAAGGATTATTAGTGTAGCTGTCCACGTTTCCATTGTTTGATTCAGTTCAATGTTTTAGTTTTTTAATCTGGAATTTTACCAAAACTTCTCTGAAGATGAAGCAGGCGGTGCAGTTGAACGTCCCTCTGGACAGTGCAACTAACGCCATGCTGGTGTTGGGTGTGAGCAGTATGGTCGGC
This sequence comes from Hepsetus odoe, assembly GCA_017165825.1. NCBI lineage: Eukaryota > Metazoa > Chordata > Actinopteri > Characiformes > Hepsetidae > Hepsetus > Hepsetus odoe. The sequence continues at coordinate 3,321,171 of CM029374.1, read as the reverse complement.
CGCATCATCTTCGGCCGAATCTGCGACTTGGAAACGATCGACCGCCTCTCTTACAACCAGGCTTCCGTCTTATTCGTGGGTGAGGCTCGATGCTTAGCAGTGGCTTATTTGAAGTGAAGCTTTGGTAGAAATGCAATGGTCTTCTCCTAAACAAAGCCCAGCAGCCAAGATATATTTAGTGTTTCTTTTGCTTATTAATTAAAAACGTTTGTGCAGACGTGGCCTAAACCCGCTGTTTAATATTAAATCTCATTCAGGCAGGCCTGACGCTTAATACAACACTCACTCTTTCTCCAGGCCTGTTGTACTTCTTCGTTCCTCTGCTGCAGTCCTACAGCGCTTTGATGATCTTAAGCCTCCTCCTGGGAATCACAGATGCAGGGAACCATGTTTTGCAGCCGGTGTTGACCTTTGACCTCATGGGGCCTGAGCGCATGCCAATGGCCTGGGGCTTTATGCTCACCGTCAATGCTGTCAGTTGCCTTGGACCGCCATTCGCTGGTAAAAACTCCTTTATTATCTCAACTGTACTTAGAGTCAGTAGAGTCAGTAACAGGGTTAATACAGGGTCAAATTTTGGATCTGACCACACTGATCAAGGTCAGTACCAAATAGGGGGCGGCACGGTAGGTAGCACTCTCACCTCACAGTGACAAGGTTCTGGGTTTGATTCCCAGGCAGGCCAATCTGTCAGGTGTCAATGTCAAAAATGTCGATCTATATAGTGTAATTAACGATGTAATTAAGTGATTCCATTTACCTAGCCAGTAATAACTGGACAGTGACCAGTAACAGAGATGCATTGCAGTGGAGTTCACTCTGAATCACTTTGAGTGGTATTTTATGTACCTTCTAGGCTGGATGAATGACATCACTGGCAGTTACAACCTGGGCTTTGTGGTGGCGGGAGCCTTGAACCTGGTGGCTTGTTTCGTCCTGGTCTTTATCCCTGTAGCCAGGCATCGGGCCAGAAAGACCCGCGGGAGAATCCACAAGGTCAGCACTGATGACGACACCCAGCCGATCAAACTGTGGACCATTGACCTGTCCCTCACTAATGTAATGCTTCACCATGAATCCTTTTACCTTCCCTACTGTATGATACAGTACATGGAGAAAAGTATTGGGACACCTGCCCATCACACCTGTAGCAGCTTTCAGGATGTCCCATTGTAAATCCTTGGGCATTAATATGGAGTTGATCTCCCTTTTACAGCTGTAACAGGCTTTGTAGTGTCGTTGGGAATATTTATCCATTCATGTACAACAGCATTGGTGCTTCGTTTTATACGCCTGTGGCAATGGGTGTGGTTTAATCACATATAATCAATCATTGAGATGTGTCCCAAAACTTATGTCTATATAGAGTATTTCTATTCAAGGGTGTTTCTCTTCCTCAGTGAGGGTTGGGGCTAACGGGAGGGGGTGGAACATGGTATTATTGATGAATATAGTTTTGACTCCTACCACCGGTGCATGGATTTAATCAAAATCGAGTGAACTGGGTGGTGGTGGTCTAGTGGTGTGTACTTTCCTACGGACATATGGATCAAGAGGTCCCAGGTTCAAATCCCACCTCTAGCACTACCATCACTGGGTCCCTGAGCAAGACCCTTAACCCTGAGGTGGTCCAGGGGGACTGTCCCCAGGAGCAATTCTGTACATGCTGATTAAAGATCAGGGAAAAATGAATTTGATCTGTAAGTTATAAATGGTGAATTGTGATCAATTTATCCAGAAACAGGGTAAAATGTCATTTTGATTTTCATTAGCAGGACATTAAATGCATTATTCACAATTATTAATCTCAATAAACTTTGTGTTTTCTGGCAGGAGCGTCCACCAGTGACGTATGTGAAATACCCCACTGTAACTACTGTCTGCACTCCTGAGCTGGACGATAGGACGCCATCACTGCCAGCGTCCCAGGATCAGGCTCAGCCGCAGCAGTTAGGACGGACGGAGATTTCTTCAGTCCTTTAAATGAAATAAACAAGGCTTCTTGCCGTGCACTTACTTGATTGCGTTGCTGTTATTTTATATCCATTTGAAGTGATGACGTGAATAACATTAACATTTACTGTGTTTAGCAGATGCTCTTATCCAGAGCGACTTTCATTTCCTGATTACTGGGACATTCTCTCTGGAGCAACTCAGGGTTAAGGGTCTTGGGCCTCAGGGACCCAATGGTGATAATGTTGAAAGTAGAATTCAAACTTGCGAGCTCACCTTGCGACCACCTTGGACCACAAGCAACTATCCTACCGTTAGATCACAACCCATCTTGCTACAACGGCACCTGGGTAGGATATAAAAATGATGAAAAAGGATTTTGAAGGAAAAATGTTCAAAATGAAGGACCTGAGCAACTCTGGCAAGGTGAGGATTAGACAATGAGGTCCAAGCATCTCCAGAACAGCAGGTCTTGTGGGGTGTTCCTGGTATCCAGTGGTGCCCAGTCGTTAGTACTGCCCAAATGTGGTCCAAGGAAGGGCAACCAGTGAACCACAGACAGGATCATGGATGTCCAAGGTTCATTGAAGGTGTCTATCAGAAAAGAAAGGAGCCAGAGCACTCCGTGCATTGTAGCTTGTCCCCTCGTTGTAGATCAGTCAGAGTGATGACAGTGCACACAATGTACATGTGACCTTCAGAAGTGAATCATGGACCAGAGGAGCAATGGAAGAAGGTGGCCTGGTCTGGAAAATCACTTCTTTTTTACATTATTGGGACGGCTGAGTGAACGTGTGTCGCTAACCTGGGGAAGAGATGGAACCATGCTGCATTATGGGAAGAAGGCAATCCAGCTTCTCCAGTGCTATGGGAAATGATCTGCTAAGAAATCTTGGGTCCTGCGTTGCACTGAAACCTTGTGGCAAAACGTCTACCCCTTCATGACACACACACACACACACACACCATTTTTAGTAAATGGTGTAAGCAATAAACTGTATAGGCAGTTTAGTTGCAGTAACAGATCATGACCAGCAGGTGGTGTGTTGAGCTCAAGCATTAGGGGAGCCATTAAGAAAACAGGCTGGGGTGAATCACAGGCCAGGGTAAAGAAAAGGTTCCTCATTGGTCTGTGGTGGTCTTGTGATTAGGGACTAGGGCTCATGTATAGAAGCTGTAATCTATTGTACTCTGTCCAGCTACTGAAGCCCGAGAATTTACAAAAAAAAATTCTAATGGACTGTAAATGGAAATCATAAGGGTTTTCTGAAGTCTGCTAATATTTTCACATTTCTTTCTTGTTTCTTTTTTTTTTACACTTTTTTGCCCCACAGTTGATGTTCTGGACGGCCCTGCCCACACTTGAATGATCAGCATCTGAGCAATGTCCACACACACACACACACACACACACACACACACACACACAGGCTGAAACGTTCAGAGAAATATCAAATCATCAGTGTTCAGATGACCGGCAAACAAGAAAAACTTTTATTTTCAGCAGAGACAGATGTTTGTTAGACTGCAATCAGCAGTTAAAAAGCCTAAACCCATCAAGCTTTTCGCTTCTACAGAGCAACATCATCACACTCCACATCTCAGCGTACAATGAAGCCAGCCACCCAACAGCATACCAAACTAGACCAGCCTATTCACATCCGAACTGTCAATGTCATCAAAAACGAACCTCCGAGCAGAGACATGACATCCAGTCACATCAAAAACAAATCCTGCAGATCTGTGAAGTCCTTTTGTTTCAAAAATACATCCATAGTGATCAAAAAAAAAGAAAGAAATTCAGCATTGCTTACAAGAGGTTGGACATTTCTCTGTGCTTCAGGAAACCACATTTTCGTGTCTTGGTAGTGATTGCAATAACTCTTATGTCATTCCAGTCCTTAGGACAGATTTCAAACTTTGCTTGACGCTCTTAGTGACCCCGTCTGAGATTTTGGAAAAATCCTTGAGACAAATGGAGCCTAAACTTACCGAGAGTAATTCACGGCATGTAACAATAAACGTCCTCCCAAATTGCATCGTATTGCATCAATGTGGCTCGACTTGAGACTAACATGAGGGCAGAACATTAGAGCAGGATCCTGCAAATCACAGTTCCTGTTTCAGATATTGCGTTTTTATAGCTTTGAACGCTTGGCAACGCCTTGCTCCATGAACACTGACATAACCCTGTCTTAAACATGACATAGCAGATGTGACATGCTCATCAAAGGTGATGAAAGTCATGACCAGCAAAGCTTCACACTTCATGTCTGTATCTGATGTCATGACATTGAACAAAGCAGCCTCAGAATCACCGGTACTGTTCACCGACACGGTTACATTAACGCTCCTGACGTTCTGTTCATCTCGTGGTGGTGTCAGTTTCGTAGCAGGGTTAGCCGTCCCGCTAAACTGAAAACGGAAAGGCACAGGAACTTTGTGCTGTATTGAAGTGTATCGAGACCCCAACGTGGCGTTTGGATCTATAAAGGTGGTGCAGTCTTCGTTCTGCTTTTTCGTAAACTTCACAGAATGAAGCAGCAAATTAGGGATTGGGTTACTTTACTCATCAGGGCTGCAACATTTCGGGAGTTTTCTAAATTGGAAACATTCCATGGAGATTAATGGGAATATTTAACAAACTGATTGGAAGATGTGGGCTGGAATGCAATGACTGCACTCGGGGAGCAGTGATGAGGACGGTACCTTGCTCAAGCTCAGGATCACCTAGTGATCCAGGACTCGAACCCATGACTTTCTGATCATGAGGGTAAGTACCAAACCATTAGATCATAACTGCCCCTAAAGGAGTATTAAGGGGACTAAACTGGACATTGTATGGTTGAGACCGGCCCATGAGGGAACTATCGTGTGGTGTAATCGTTATAAAACCACAGTTAACACAAATTCAACTGAATTTCTACCCTGAACTCTCCGTTCCTCCAACACATACACAGATCATTTCTAAAACCCTGCACTGCAGCAGCACTGCTGAAGCCGCGTGACTGCATCTGAGCCCGGGGACTGACTCCAGTCGGGGCAAAAATATTTGATGTTTTAGTACATCAAACCCTAAAGCGAAAGTTTAAAACAGATTAGAATTTGATTCATCCTTCTGATTGAGGGATGATCCGTTCTTCTAGACTATTTCTGCTCATTTTTTCAGCACCGATTACAAAATATTTGTTAAGATCACGCTGAAGAAACTATTTCTACATCTGTGTCGGGCACTGCAATAAAGTTTTTACAAGATTTTTGTTCTCTTAATTCTAAAGAGCATTCCATTTCACTTCATTTAATATTCCTCATGTAAATGACTCTACATTTCCAGTTAAATCCGGTTCATTCCCACAAATCTCCCATAGAAAATTTCCAATTCGGAATATTTCCAAAATTTCCCACGGGAAGTTCCTGGAAGGTTCCCGGAAAATTCTTTGCAACCCTACCCACCATTCATCCTCCAGCCAGCCCCAGCATCTATTGCATGTTGAGTTTGTGCCGGCCCAGTAATAATGTCAATATTGGATCTTGTTTCACAATTTTTGTTGCAAATATTGTGCTTTTATAGCACCGAATGCACAGTGCTATACCTCTACCATAGCAATAACTAGTACATAAAGATGACGTTACATTAATAGTAACAGACATTGTTCCTGGTTATGTCAGTCACGTAGCCGAATCAGGCGTTCCGTTAAACTGAAAGCCGAAAGTAGTGATCAGATCACTGGATGAGGGCTTTAGTAAAGTTGGAGTGGACTCTTTTTCACATTTCATTCCTCGTGTGAGGCGGGTTGTCATCCTTACAACGGAATCTGATCTCAGCAAAGCTTTGAGAAAGAAGACGAAATGTCTGCCACCCACTCTGATCTGCCTCAAAGCGGCCGAGACCCACACAATCGGCCTTCCCGTCTTTGGCAACGCTTCAGTTGTGCTATTATTTGTTCACTATCGGGGTGTTACACCTTGTTATCTCCTCAAATGAAGACAGCAAGGGACTCATGACCGTCTCACTCGATGGGCAGTGATTTGGAGAATTTTTTGCACTAATTACATCGTTTGGCTCAAAAGTCCGGTCACTGTTTAGTAGCAAATCAAAAGGATGACCTGCATACATTCAACCTTTTTCTCACGAGCGATGCCTGACTTTACTGCATGCTGCCGAAACAAGAGTCAAGTGCTTTGTGCTCTTAAACCACGTACAGACATTTTGCTCTAGTCTAGCTAGTCTAGCTTTCCTCCTAACGCCGCCTGGTTTAATGGCTTCACTTCAAGTGTATCCAAGGCATTGGCTCACAGGTCCAAGTCACTTAAATATGTTCCGTGTTCTGTGCTTTTCCTACTTTAAAGATTCCTACTTTAATGAGGAATTATTTCCTGCCAATCTCTTTAGACTATTTTATACCTTGCCTGCATAGGATCTGTGGGTGACATCCTTGTGCTCTTGGTGGTCATCGAAATGACACGGGGCATCATTTTGCTGCCAAAAAACTTCCCAACCATCCAAGTACAAAACAAAGTGCACAAAAAAACGAATGGATCCGGAAAGCTGCGTCTGGGTTGTTCACATGTAAAGTCTTGAGCCCACAATGCTGAAACAGAAGGGCTGTCCCATGTTTAAGGCGTCCCATGGACGTGTCTTTCCACCATGCAAAGAGAAACATTCCTATTTCGAGCAGTTTAACTGGGCATAACACTTCACGAGAAATAAAGCTTTGTTTTAACGATATCATTAATCATGCTTCTTCATATTTTTTCCCTTCCCAGCCAAAGGAAAGAGGGAATCACACATTTCGCTCCCCCCTGTTCGGCAAGCTAAGAATGAACGGGAATAGAACTCCTTTGGCCTCCATGGGAGCTTTCAGAGGTTCCTCCGCAAATCGGGCACCTTCTTCCTCCACGATAAACTGGAGAGTCTGGGTCTTGTTGACGCAGTATATGCAATTGCCAACGACGGCGCAGCGGAATGGCAGCGGACTCCCTTGCTGGTGGGAGGCGCAGTCGCTCCACATCTTGACTATAGTGTTGTATTTGAACACGTTGACACCTTGCTCCCTGTTGACGTCGAACCTGTAGATGAAGCTTTTTAACGCCACCATGTCAGTGGACTTCTTCCGGCTGTTGTTGTACGGACATTCCTGCCACTCGTCCCTCTTGGGGTCGTACTTAAGGAGGCGGTAGAAGAGAGAACCTCCTGAGACATACAGCTCTCCGTTGCAAGTGGTTGCCTCATGGGCGACTGCGAACGCCCCTTTGGGCAAAGGAGCAACGGTGGTCCAACGGTCCATGCGAGGGTCGTACTTCTCCACTGTGAAGAGACATTCCCCACCAATGGCGTACAGGTAGCCATCCACTGAGACCAACTTGAGTTGGGACCGGGCTTGGTTCATGGGCCGTATCTCACTCCAGCGATCGGTGATGGGGTTGTAGCAGAAGACCTTGTCCGAAGCTTTCCCTTTCTCGCCATACCCTCGGATCCCGCCTGCCACGAACAGGTAGTTGAACATCGAGCAGATGCCGCAGCCCTTAGTGTTGATGTCCTCAGGCATGATGGTCAGAGTGCGCCAGTCCTTTGTGCTCTCATTGTAGAAGTAGATCATGTGGTTGTCTTCGAAGGAAGCAGCAGACAAGGGGCTCTGGGGCCTGCTGTTGTTCCTGCTTGGGGGCCGACTCCCCACTCGATCAAAAACGTCATTGATCTCCGCTGCCATCAGGCAGTTGCGTCCTTCCATGCGCTTCCTGAGGACAAGGTCCCTCTCGGAGCCGGTGAGACGACCGTAGACGGCAGGATCTCTCAGGACCTGCAGGAAGTTGTCGCTCATGAAGCGATACGCTGTCTCCTTCAGTTCGTTTAAACGTTGCTTTTTAGCGATGGTCAGGATTTCGTAGCAGTTCTCAGTCGTCAGCTGCGTGGACATCGTTTCAATGGCGGCCTGCACCGCACAGGGTATCTGCAAGACCTTCGCCCCTGTGATGACGTCCACAACATTGTCCTTATTTACATTCATACTGGAGGAATAAATGTAATCTATCAACACCGACAGCGTCTTATAGCTCACTCCTTTCACCTTCAAAATGTCCCGGGAAAGCCTGGCCTTAAAATAATCACTCTTTTCTGCTAACACAGATTTATGTGCTTGGATCTTCTGTCCACCTACTTCAATGACTAAATCTGGCTCCTCTTTAACCGAGATCGCGTTCCTCAGGCTGTTACCACTGTGCGTTACATCTTGCGCAGGTTCGAGCACAGAGTGTCCATATCCAGGTCGATAATGGCTTGCACCCGCTCCCTGTGACGCACTTAACAAGTTACCCAGTGCTTGTTCCAGTGACCTGTCCTGTGACCTTCGCATGACTTCAGTCTCAGATATAACCTCTCTGTTTTCTATCTTCAGGTTGAGCAAAGGAGCCGGACTACATGGCAGTTCAGCTCGTCCCCCGTTCGCCTCTTTTACTCCGTTCTTACTGAAGCACTCACTCTGCTTCACACTAAGGTCCAGCACGTCTGCTTTAGAGGCACCCGCTGGCTGAATGTGATCCTGAAACCCACTATCACTGGAGCCGCCATCTTGCAGGTAGTCTCCTGCCCCTAAGCTCTGCTGTCCCAAACTGCCAGTTTCAGTTAGACTCCCAGATTCCACCGTATCCCAAGATGTCTGCTGGCACAGAGTCTGACGTTCTTGCAGCACCCCCATGCCGGAGACGATGCTGTTCCCCGGCCTCGGAATGTTGTCGTCCTCTGAAACGACAGATTGTTCCAAGGCATCGTGACTGGCAGCATGAAATATGACATCCGCCTTTACAGTGAACGTGTTTCTGTCTCGCAGGGTGTTGTTCATCCTTCCTCAGTCACCGTTGGAGCGTATAGAGCAGAAAAAGGAAAAACTAACAATCTAATTTGTCAGTTTAGCAGTGATCATCCTTTGCTGACAGCAGCAGACCAAACGCTCCTGGGGGTTCGATGTCCGCTAATTATTTGGGTCCGGCCGGACGTCAGTCATAGCCAGAACTGCTTGAATCAGTGTCCTGAATCAGCATAGCAGTCTGGTTCTCCTGATCGCTCTCCAACTCCATCAGAGGGCTTCATTTCTGGCTGGACTAGAACACCATTTCAATGTCTCCCTCTTGGTCCCACTGCTCGTCCTCTGGGCCTGGATCAAAAAGAAAAGGTTTAATTATAGTCTGCAGCTTTACATATTCCAGTCTCTAAATGACCATGTCAGACAGAGTTTTGGAGATTTGCTTGTATCTTGTATTTTTAATGTGTTTTTGAGGAACAGTTCTCCAGATCTTCCTGAAGGACAGTGTTTCTGTCTCTCATTTTCAGTACAGTCTCTGTACCTGAGCAGTTCTCCAGATCTTCCTGAAGGACAGTGTTGTTGTCTCTCATTTTCAGTCCAGTCTCTGTACCTGAGCAGTTTGATAGTTCTGTGTTGGTTAATCCACACAGTGATCTACGTCTGAACCTTCAAGCAGAACAAAGCGTCTAACTTAAGACATGAAGCAGTGAAGAAGCAGGAGCAGATGATTCCAAATGATCAGGTGATTAGTTGATTGAGTGGCTGTAACCCCTTTATGTAGAACCTCGTATCTTTAGACACCGCTGCCTGTCACACCAAAACGTTTGCTCCAATTTCTTCCATTTAATCCACTCATTATACAAAGATATCTTTTTTTTTGCACCTGAAATATGATTTGTGCAAAATGTAAATCAGAGTTGTCTCAAAACTTTTGCACAGCACATTTATTTCCAAAGCTTTAATGCCACTCAGTAAAGCCTGTTTTCAGACTGCTGCTGTCATCATCCACCCCCTCCACTGACTATGCCAGGAAAGTCTGAAAGGGGGCGCTGTTTCTCATTGAAAGTCAAAATCCTGATATTCCTTTGAATAATTCAGCACATTGAATTCCACCGGGTGCTGGAAAATGTGACCCCAATTTTATTTTTCCCAATTTGTAATAGAGTTGAGACTAGTCTAGTGCTCAAGAAGGACCAACATGTGTCCCATGGTATAAAAAAGAGGGAGGGATGGGGAAGGGAGTGTGAGGTCACAGATCCACATTACCCTGGAGCTGAAATGAATGTTCTTTATGCCTATAATAACCCCCTATAATAATTCCCTATAATAACCCCCTAAAATAACCCCCTAGAATAATACCCTATAATAACCCCCTAGAATAATGCCCTATAATAACCCCCTACGGTCCTGTAAACACCCTCAGCAGCGGTGCTCGTTTTTCTTACCTGTTTCAGTGAATTTCCTCCCATAAGCCCTCTTATGTAAGACCAGTCTGTCATCCACAGGGCAGGTGATGGTTCAGAAACACCCTCCACGCATGATCTCTCCCTCCAGACCTGTGCTCTTCTCTCTGTTTCCTCCAAGATCAGCATCTGAGTTCCTCTCCCTGCGTCTGCAATCAGAGGCAGGCAGCAGTCTGCCGTCGTTTGTCCTTCTTCCTGAGACCTGGAGGGAAGGCTTCTCCTCCTGTTTTCCAAGAGCAGCGTCTCTGATCTGCTGCTGCTCTGCTCTGCTGTAAAGCGGAGGGCAGAGCTGGATGAAGCCACGCCCCCTTTTGTGTTAACCCTACACTAAAGCACTCCAGGCTCCTGGCTGCTATTCCTTCACATCCTGGCCTGGATGGATAGGAAAAGGGGGCAGAGACCTCTGAAAATAGATCTGCACACCTTTGCTGTCCTTCTTTGCAAAAACGAGGCCGATCCTTTTCAAAAAACGTCTTAAAAGGTTGTTCTTCTGCCTTCAGGCTGATTCAGGACCATATTCAGGATCATCTACATCACAGTGTTCCTTCTGGAGTCTTGGAAATCAATGAAGAATCTAAATGAAACCTCAGTGAAGAACCTTTTCCCATCATAGATACAGTGAATTTCAATGTGCAGATGCAATATGTTCATATTTTGCTAGCAGTATTCACATCACTGACGTCCCGCCAGGGCATTTTCAGTGATCCTTGTGAAAAACGGTACTTTCTGGATTATATGATCTTTTATATGCGAAGGTTGCTCCAGTGGTCCAGTGACAATAAATGTCTAAGAGTCAGCTTTAACTGGATTAACTGGATGTGTGAAAACGACACATCGTGCAGATATGTATCGATTCATTCTTGTTGTTTCGCCCACTCCTAAAAAAACCAGCCCTAATTGTCGTGCCCGTCCCGAAGGCGATGGGATTATGCGAGTTCTGTATATGGAAGCGCAGCTGCTCTTCTTGGGCGCTCACTGTCGACAGCTCGGTGACCCCTGGGGTCGCGTTAATACAGACATCAGCTGTTCAGACATCAACATTCAACAAGGGTATTTCTGTGCTGGGGGAATAAAGAGCCGGGTGGAAGGGTTATGTGTTGTCCTTGGAACCGGTTGTAAACATGTCATTCACTCGGGGAACTTCTTGAGCTGATAGTGTGCTTTGTGTCTCGCACTTCTCCGTGGAAGAAATGTATTTCCACTAACAGGCGTTCCTCAGGGGTCCATGCTTGGTCCTGTGAATCAGTAGCTCTGTAGTTGTGGGGATTTAGGTTTAAGGAAAGCTAAGAAATGCCTTTTTTATTGCTCAGACTCTTTGAACAAAATAATCCACTTTTTTCTCTTATTTCAACTTAAATCTTATATTTCGATGTTATGACTTTTTTTTTAAATTACATTTATGTTTAAGGCACACTGATTGATGTTTGATAGCATGCTAATAAACTTGTCTAGCCTTATGGCGTGCCTGAGCAAAACTGAAAATAAGTGAAATAAAAGATGCTTTTACAAAAAAACAGCTGCAAAGTGATTCACTTTTTTTGTTTTCCTTCTGTCAGGCTGTATTGCCGGTAAAAGACAAATTATCCAAATCACAGAGACAGTCCAACCTTCTTAAGACAGGATGGTCTTGGTAGCATAGCGTGCATGCTATCTTTCAGCCTACTGAGACTGGACGTCCTACTGGGAGAGATTCACATGCTGTCATCATCCAGAAAGCTCTTTACTTCCATTAGTTCATCTGCTCCGGGCCTCGACTTGTTCAGACCCGTTTTGAGAAATTTCTAAATGTACCACAATACAAGGGAATGGCCCGACTTGCTCCAGAGAGTTTAGAAAAAGACACGATTATCCGCATGTTGATGTGGGTATTATGTCCTTTTAGAGAAACTGCTGACAATAAAGAAAAAAGTCATTTTTCTCTCCTGTTAAACTGGAACACGGTTCTTTTATAGACCTACACATCTGGAGAATAAAAATCAGACACAAATGTGATATTAGTGACCACTTTTTCAGTTTAATCAAACTTCCTACCTCTTTTCATCCACATTTAAGGCTTTAGAAACACAAACAAGGGAGCTTTTTTGGTAAAGGTGTCGAGTTCCCTTCTTTAACAGTTGATTTATGTGCTTAGTGCCAAATGAACACAAATAAGGGTGCAAATAAAAGGACAGATATGAAAAAAAATGTAAAAAAAGTTGGTAAGAAAAGCATGATTATCCTTTGACTGATATACACGAAAGACCAGACAATACTATTTAGAAAGCTGTTAAAAAGAAAAACATAACATACTGAATGGCATCATTACGAAGCTTCTTAATCGTATTAAATAAACATCCACGGCTAATTTCAACAAGGAACCGGAAACCTCCCACTGCTGTCTCACGCAACTCGTATTCCTACACTTTCACTAAGGAGCGATGGGAAATCTGGCCAGCCAGAAAACCCACAGAAATCTCTCCTTTACAGAATATCAGTTCGTTCTTCTATTTCTTTTTGGTTTTATAACTTACCTATTCGCTTAAGAATACCTGGTGGTTCCGATCTTTTGGACTCAATCAACTCTATCGTTCAAAAAGAAGTGGGAGGCCTACAGGTCTTTTCTGAGCACTCGCACGGTCCGGCACATCTTTTGCAACATGATGATGAAAGGTGAGGATTAAATTAAGAGTTACGGGTGACTTTCCCCCCCGAGTTTAAAGCATGCAGCAGCTAAAGATGCAGAGAAAGGTATTGCATTAAAAATGTTACTTCAATTCAGACACTTCAAAATCAAGCGCAGTTAGTCGAGCTGTATTGCAATATTTCCTCTTCCGGCGTCCAACTGCCATCAGAAATAATGTTTCAAGTAACTTGAAGGGTCCATGCATAAGTGGTTATACTGCTGACATTACATCTGCACCATTTGGTGTTGAGCCTTTACAGGGTGTCAAATCTCCGTTTCCCTTTCATTTGGTTTCAAGTTAACCCCTTTCTCCACCACAGTGAATCTGTCTCTTCTGTGTGTGCATACAGAGGAGGAACAATGCCTCGGAAATGCACAGGGATGGACACCGAGGACATCTTCCCTGCACCATGCCATAATGCCATCCTGCAGAAAAAGAAAGGTAAAAGGGGAAAGGGCATAAGTGCAGAAACTGACCTTGCATTTGTGTATAATAGTAAATAATGAAAGAAAAATGTTTAGAAAATGCAGAATAAAAGCATGAAATAATTTCTCATCTTTTCTGTCAATTCAAGGCGAAGGCAGTATTACTTTTTTTTATAAATATCATAAAATCAACCCTAAACATTAACATCGTTAACAGCAGCAACCTCGTCCTCTCGCTCACCCTTCTGCATCACAGCTACCTGCGCTTTCACCCTCATACACTGAGAATGGGAATCTGCCACACCATGATGGTGGGCATGCTCTCCTCCTGCCGTGAGTGTTTGGTCTTCCTGTTGACCCGACGGTGACCGAGCCCTCCAGAAACCACCAGCAGCGAGCTCACATCCACTCTCTGCGCTCGTTTGGCCTTCTGGGAGTGTGCGGGATCGTGCAGCATGTCATAGATGGCCCCATCCTCCGGGCCGTGCTCCAGAGAGCTGTGCGATGGTGCCAGTGAGCCGCACGAGGAGGAGAGCGAGTCCTGGAGGACAGGGACGGGGCCGGGCCCCGGGCCGGGAGAGCTGCTGCTGCTGTGGTCTCCCAACCACGTGTCGCTGGACGTGGCTGGAGCAGAGCCTGGCCTTTCGTCCTCTGGAGGACCGCAAAGTCTGGAAGAGCGGTCAGTAGCCGGAGCTGCAGTGGCCTGCGGCAGGTTGTACACAGGCAAAGCTGCGGTGAGGAACTTCACAGGGCTGTGATGAGCGTGGAAGGACACCATGCCTCGCCCTGTGGAGGTGCGGGTGGGAAGAACGACCCTGTTAACCCTTTAAGTTTGAACAGTTTCATAATAAATGCCAGATCTGGTTACATACTGAATTATATTTACAATGACCTACACTGACTCACGACTTTCTTCTGAACTCAATAACATTCCCACCAATTTCATATAATAAAGTCAAAAATAATCAGACAAACACAAATGAGCTGGAAGGGCTGGAATGCACGTGTGACGGATTTTCACTGCCAGCAGATACAGACTGAACACAGCATTAAAACATGCTTTAATCTTTATGGTAGCATGACTAAAAGGTTTAAGGTGCTGGATTAAGGCTCCAGTCTCTTCGTGGGCTTGGGTTTGTGTCCCACCGCTGCCAAGACGTCTTCTTTAGGGGCAGCCGTGGCCTAATTGTTAGAGAAGAGGCCTAGCAGGCGAAGGGGTGGCAGTTCATTGTATTGCAGCCCACCGTTCCTGGTGTGCGTGTTCGCTACCGGTGTGTGTCGAGCAGGTTAAAAGCAGAGAAATTCCCAGCTCACATTGTGAGTGTAAGCGCAGGAATTTCATTCATCGCAGCTGCTAGGCACTAAGGGTTAACCCGCTCTGCACTGGGACAGAGAGCAGCAAAGCCAAGCACTGCTTCATGCTATAATTACAGAAGCGAGGAGTGCCTTATGCTTTATAATTATATGTGAAGTGTGTTTAGCACAATAAACACACCCCTCTGTTGGAACTAAACGGCTGATTTATCATTTACCGGTGACCTCTAGTCCTCTAAAACTCCCAAGTTTCCTAAACTTGAACAGAAATGTTAAAAAGCTTTGCATTAACTGCTTGGCAGCCGTCGTGACTCAGACGATGCTGGTTTATCTAAATCTCTCGTGTTTGATTTCTGTCCCAGACGGCAGTATCCGGAGGCCCCAGGTTTGAATTAGAATCTAATTCATGTGCTGGGAGTGTGAAATTACCCAGAACCAGCTGAAATGACCAGAGAGTAGCCATAGGCCCTTAGATACCAAATCTATCTCGTAGTCTTTAGTGTAATTAAGAGACAGTATCTCCATGAGAGTAGGAGGCCATGCATTCAAAACAACCACGCCAGCCTGGACTCTCCTTAGCCAGCAGATGAACTCATTCAGCTCTGAAGGTCAGGAGGAACAGGATGGTTTAACAGGATTTAGCGGAGCTCATGATTGTTATTATAATTACTAGGAGTAATGGATATGATTCCGCTACTAGGAGAACATTCTTAATCACGCTCTCAAAAAGGCTGCTTACAGCTCACACAGATTTGTCTGAAAATCATTTTTGCGGGTAATCTCGTTAATCCTCTTTAAGGTAAAGACTCCGATCGTTCCTGAGGTTTAAACCCACCGGTGACTTTGGGGATCCCCTGTAGTCTGGGCACAGACAGAGCCACTGTTACTCCAAGATTTGTCCCCACTAGTAGCAAACCATGACACACCAGCAGACTGCTCACAGAGACCCTCTGTTGACCTGCAGGGAGAAGAAACACAAACTCAGTGCTGACGTTGTTAGATGGATGGTTAGTCGAACCTTTTTTTTTCCATCTCATTTAGCCTTTTCAGTGCTTCCTAAACCTGTTAAGGGTAGATCTGGACGTCCAGCCATCTGAGCTGGAGCTCAATGTTAAAAGCAGAACAGCAGGTCTGAGGTGCTACATCTTTCTTGTGGAATGCATGTGATATTTGTGAAAAGGAGTCAGCCTTGGCTATTGGGTGATCTGTGTGAGCTGGGTAAAATAGTAGCAATGGCCACTCGAAGCAGGCTGTGTAGGTGGAAGCTGGCTCTAGAGCATGTGTGGGTAAGTTACTATGGCGATGGGTGGTTGGTTTCCAGGGAAACCGTACACGATTTGCTGTGTGGAGAGAAAGAGAGGGCTTGGCGTTCTCATGTTCAATGGGGGGGGCGGGGGGGAGGGAGCTGCAAGTGCTGTGCCCTTTAAGGTTAGGCAAATAGCTCCAAACCCTGAACTGGAACGTGTTGAGATAAGTGGACCAGGCCTTGTTGGCATGTCTTTGCAAAACAACAGGATTTGTAATAAATGAAGAAATCTCTCTTTTAGGTGGAGGAATGTGAGCCCGGCTTGCAGAACTTTCCCAAGTGCAAAATGCAGCTCGGTCTCTCGTCAACATTTGCAGCTCTGAACGTCACTGGGACATACAATCTATCGTCCTTATGAAGTTCTGCAAGTTCTGACTGCTGGATGGACTTGCCCAGTCACCTGCAGATGAGTCCTCAAGATGTAATGATTCTGACTGTTCACAGCCCCAGTGCTTCCTTAACCACAAATCGGCCACCCAACCGCCAGATTGTTGTGCAAGACAGAGGCGGTTAACAGCATGAATCAGAGCACAAGCAGTTCTACAGTGTTTGCACGCTCATTAGGAGAAAGTTGGCTCCTGTTTTACAGCATCACACATCGATGGTTTGACCATGGGAACTCTGCTCAAGCAAAGAGAACCATACAGGCTAAATAAATGCGTCCACTGTTCAGGCATTCTCTAGGAACACAGAAGTTGGAGGTTAAGTAGCTATAAAAGTTTTAGAATAATTCATCTCACAGTTTTAGTCTAAATATTCAAGTCTTGGTTAGTATTCACACAGAGACATCTCACGAAACTCCGAAGACTCTAAGGGCCTGTATGTGGACCATGCTTCGGCCCTCACTATCGGATACGATTATCACATAGAATCGGTTTTACTGAACAGATCAAAACGTGTACGTGAATAATTTAAATTAAGATTATGAAAAGTAAAGCCCAAGGTCATACGGGAATAAAGCCTTAAAAGGAAGAAAAGCCAATGAAAGAGTCCCAAAAGCCTTCCTCACATGACTCTTGAATATTCATAATATTTTAATAACACTTCTTCAGAGCATCTAAAGGCTGAAATAACAATCTATTCCCGCAAAACTGGTCTGTCTCGTCAGAATTTTAGAAAAGTAGTCAAGAAAATCTTAAAAGTTTTTCATCTTTTTGGTGCTCAGAGAAATAGAACACTGCTGGAACAAGTCATTGTCCTTTGTGTTGTGATTGGACAGTTCAACACACCCGAAAGAGAACACTACTGGACAAATGAGCTACCGGACGAGTGCTGAGTGACGGGGAGTGAAAGCCATTCAGAAAGAAGGAGAGAGATTTTTGAACAGTATGGTTTCGTTGTTTCAGAAAACCTCTCCGCCCTCCCCTGCATGCTGCTCTGCATCCATATCGACAGCAAGGTAGAAGACTGAGTCGTGACCTTCTTGGTAGTTAAGAATAGATTCAGCTGCAGGAGCCTTTTCGGTTTGCCACAGTAATAATCAAGTCTGCTCTTCTGGGCCAAAGCGGAAAGCGCCTAAACAGGGTACACAATGTTATTCCTTACTTTTTCGCCACATTCTCTCAATCATAGTCAGCCTTCGTGTCAGAGTCTGAAAATCTCCATGTGGACGTTCACGCTGGAATATAATTTGTCCAGCCTGTTAAACTTGCTTGCTACATAATATGTGTCAAAGTTAAAGTCATTCCTGGGACTTATCCTAGCACGAAATGTTTTCCAAAAGCAGCTTATCTTGGGCCCATAATCCCCCATCTACACGAGTGACATCACGGTTGATCTCTTTGCCACCCCATCCCATAGTCCTCCCTACAGATTAACTGGCAGTTCCACTAGCATACAGGAGCATTTCTATGTCTCGCCCTTGCACTGCCTCATCAGTTAAGGTCCATTGATAAACCCGCACATGAAGAGAAAGCCTATTCCTGGGAAAACGGCTGGAGAAATAGCTCTGGATAATGCTGAGTAAGCAAATGACCTCCAGAAACGTACAAAGGTTCAGTGTATGCTCTCCCATTTCTCCCTCCTCGGTAATATTTGGACTTCCCAAGGCACAGCCCGAACCAAAGCAAACTCCAACCAATATCAACATGCCCAGAGTCCGTCTCCAGCTCTACAGTAAAAGCTTTGATGTCGACATGCTCGGGGCCAGATCAGCACTGGGTGATGATCCTGGGAGTAGTGAAATAAAAACAGACTTACTTTGCCTGTTTAAAATAAATCAGAAAGTAAGTCACGATGGAGAACATATTGTTCGAATCTAAAAGTTTAACCCTTAGCTGGGTTACAAAAACAGCAGACTTAATGTCGATTTCAGCAAGTTTTGCTTCATTCATTATGGCAACCAGAACATCCTATTAAAGGACTGAAGATGCCGATGTGGTTGGGGTGTGATGGGGTTTTGAGAAGCTTTCAAAGGACCTGAAGGAAAGGTCTAATTTCCTTTTGATTCCCAATCAGGGTTCAGCTGTCCTGTGTTCATTATCTAGTGGTGGCTACGGTGCATTATACCTGCATTCCACGAGTTCACATCTCAAGTGTCAACTGCTGGGAGATGACAGGATAATAGACGGAGAGAGAAAAGAAGCTGATTCCAAATCAGACTTTAAAGCCCCTCCTTCCCTTCTCCTGGGCTCTGCATGTCATCTGAGGCACATATTCTCAGTTGTCCATGATTGAATGTGGAAATATTTCAAACCCCCATTCAGAAATGAAAAAGATTATTCTGAATGTCGTGTAAGAAAAAACAACTCCTTGAGCCGTGAGCTCAATTTATTACACGTAATTAAAAAAATACAACTGCTTCTGGGGCAAATGGGTGAATAACAGGCTAAAAGATGAAAAGATTATTGGGGATGGAAGAGGACGAGAGGAGGAATATGAAGGTTATGACTAGGTGTGCTTTGCAGGCCGATATCTGTTTGTCCCATTACTGCGCACATGGGTAAGTATTTAGGTCACGGGAGACAAAGCCGTCTGAGACCATCCTCTCAAATGTGTCACACACATTTGCACACACACACAAACCCGAGACACCAAAAGTATTGTGTGGACTGGACAAACGCTATGGTGCGAAGATCTTGATTTCTAATTTTAAAAAAAAGTATACAACCACACTCAAATCGGTCAGTTTCACACAGAAATGTGCATTAATGTGGGAAAGACTTAAGAAACAACCCAGTTGAATCACCAGAGGTGGCAGTTTACCTTTAGACACATTTAGAATGACTACTGAAGGCCCCAAACCTCAGGGAAGCCTTCTCAGAGCTCAGCAGAAGATGATGTCTTTGTCACTCTGACTGCGAGGTGAACGAAACATCTAAAAGCCATTTAGCCTTCTGGAACAGTGCATCAGTACTGCAAGGGTCATAAAAAGAGCTATTAAGGATTTAAGGAGGGCATAAATGTAACATTTAAAGTCACTTTAACAAACATTTGGTCTCTGTAGTGGATACAGATGGCAGAGATTGTAGCTCACGATCTCTTTCTCAAGCTCTAAAGAAGTTACCGTCCAACTCTTTCGGCCTCTCTGGGCTGAGGATGGAACAAGGAGGTCTTGGGCTTACGTGTGTGGACAAAAGGGCAAGAGAAACCTAGAAGAATTCAGTAATAAATCACATCATGCCAAAACCCCAATGCTGAAGAAATGTTTCTGTGCATATACGAAAAAGAGAATTCAAACGGACCTTCCACCCATTCAGTTTGATCTCCTTCTTAAACCTTGTGTTTTACGTACACTTCTCTTTGCTTCTGTCTCTCAATACTCTTTTCTCTCTCCCCCAGGAACAGATACTTCAGCCTTGAGCTCTCAGCTCCCCTGCAGAGAAACTGCGGCTGCAAACTCCCTGGTGTGGGTCCCCCAAGACCTCTAGCTGCCAAATACGGTTTTGCAGAGCCAAGCTCATGTGACTCACAGTCATACAAGTGCAGGCGGCTGTCCTGGGGCATCGGATGCATTCGCATTCTGCAAGAAGAAACACGAGTTAATCTCTCTATAATAGCGAGTTCACAGATTTCCCACATTGTGAGCTTATGGTCGATCCATTTGGTCTGCAAGCCTTCATTTGGCTACTGTTCACTGGGCCTTCCTCTGTAACTTCAGAAAACCCAAAGGAGCTCTTTAGTGTAGGACGTGCAGGAACATGGCCCAGTGGGCAGCACGCATACCTCACCGTCTCTGAGCCTGCCCTCACAAATCAGTGCTTTAGAAAAGACGGGGCATGATCCACCTCGTGAAATGCTGCTAAATGCTTTTAACTGTTAGTGGTTGAAGCAGTGTAATCAGAGAACACAAAGTGTACAAACACAATGGTTACGCGGCGCTCGTCTGTGGTCTCACAGAAGCTCTGAACCACTCTCAGGCAGGAAGCCTTTAGAGAAGCCAGCAACGCCCCGCACACCGCATGTGTGGTAAAGGAAGGAGTGCCTCATCTGCGATGTGGGAGGCCCAAACTTTAACTGACCCCAACTCACTTCCTGTTCTTCTTTTTTTAAACGTGACTTTCTTAAGCTCTCCCCACCCAAATTCAACCGAGCAGAAATGCATTTTCTTACTCCGCAGGGAGCAATCTGTGCCGTCTGAGCGTTTAAGGCAAAAAGCATCAGACACAAAATCACAGTTCTATAAAAACTGGACGATGCAGCTGCTGTTACTGTTCCTGTGATGATTTAGGATGTGCATGACGATAACTGATGGGGGAATGTGTTCATTTTTTCATTTGTTAGCGATGTTCTCCTGCTTTAGTGAAACGTCTAGAAGACAGAGGGAGAGGAACACCCTGGACAGACTACTTGTCCATCGCAGGGCAGGGTACACTCACACACCCACATAAAAGTGGACTTTAGCATCTCCGTTCCACCTGACAGGCATGTAGTTGTGGGAAAGTGGAGAAGGGAAAACCTGGGATACAGGAGAACATCACTCCATGCAGAAAGGAACCCAGGGCACAGAAACCAAAATCTTCTGGCTGTCAGGCAACAGCATGAACCACTGCGCCCTTGGCTTCAACAAATTCAAAATATTTTGGTAAAAATAATGCAGGCGTAACTTTTCAGCATGCCCAAAGCAGATGGCACAACCTTTCTGATACTAATACCAATGTGCAGTTGAATATTTATAATATTTATGAACAGATTTTCAGATCAGATTTTCAAAAATAAATCAGCAGGCTAATGTTGCCGCGCTATGCTGTCAGTAATATCTTTGTAATCTGCAAAAATGAGCATCTAATAGAAGACTGACAGCAAGAAATACTTGGGTGGCGGTGGTCTAGTGGTGGGTACTTGCCTATGGACCTTGCGATAATTATTTAAGAAAGATGAGAAAAATGTGCTAAATGTATTTGGCGAGTCCATAAAGTCCCGAGAAAGGCTTTAGATAAACACGGTGTGTTAAAGACAGCAGGGCTGGCCCACGGCGACTGTGCTTCGCCATAATTATACGCTTCACTGTCATAACCACTTTCATCAGCACCGTTCTCTCATGTAGTCTTTTCTTCTTTTCAACCCACGCAAATGTGGAAGAACAAAGATGACCAGAGAGCGTGCTCTAACTGACACATGCCTTTAGCTGCTTTTCCTCATAATCACACGACACCACCTTCTTCACTCGTCAGACTGGCAGCGTCAGTGAGCGCAGATGAGATTAATACGGCTGGACAGACGCGCGGCACTTACAGCGAGATGTGTTCACAGAAATCAGTCGTGGGACGCCACATACAACAGGCTAATTGCCTCTTAGTCGAGATCAGTTGAAATCCTAGATTTCAGAACAGTTTTCATGTCTCTATCACTTCTCTCCAACTCCGTTACGGCGCAGGGACATGATAACCGCGTCTGACAAACGGCATTGTTCACTTAACAGTCAAAAGGGACTAATGTGAAGGAGAAACAGACAAACAAACATGGCGGAAACACACTTCGATTCTTTTAGGACGCTGTGCGCTGTGGCTGTCGTGGTGGATGAGTGTGTGAGCGGAGGTTGTTCTTCAGGGCTCCTGACAGCACGGGACAGAACAGCCGCACAGAAATGTCTCTGCAGTCGGTACAGTGCACTCTCTCACACACACACACACACACACACACACACTCACAGTCTTTCAACATACTTGCTGATAATATCTAAATAAAGCGGCAGGGTGTGTGAATGTAATGTCAAAACTAAGTCAATAAGTAAAAATGCACCAGTGAAATGTGTCTGTAATGGAGGTAAACAAGCCATTAGCTGAGTGTTATTAATAAATAGACCAGGGTTAAGTGTAATAAGCTGATAACTTGAGATAAATAGACCAGGGTTAAGTGTAATAAGCTGATAACCTGAGATAAATAGACCAGGGTTAAGTGTAATAAGCTGGTAAGTGAGATAAATAGACCAGGGTTAAGCGTAATAAGACGTTTTTTAAGTGATCAATAATGGCTCTTATGATAAATGCAGGATTATTGTCACCTGCTGCCGCTGAGCACTGAAGTAAGCTTAACAAGCTTGTGTTACATATTCAGCTTTCAATGAATCAGCAGCAAAAAGGCATCGTTAGCAACAAGCTGCTCCATTTTCCAAATAAGATGAGAATAAGAAGTGAAACGTCTGTATTTGTTCCTGTTTGTATCCCATAAACTCTTCGGGTTGAGCATCCAGCCTCTGCTGCTTTTACTAGAAGGAATCTTGCTTTAGGGCTGAATAAAAGTAAACAAGACAAATGCACTGTAACACAAAATCTTAAGTGCTCTAAAACGGAGTCTAAATTCTAGTTAAAATCAAAGTTCCAGACTCTGAAACACACCAACGCTGAATCATGCTGATGAGTAAGCTTTAATTATCCAAAATGTGAATCGGCTCGGTTATCGTTACTCAAGCTAATTGTTATGTACAGGCTCAGACTGATGCCGGGACTGTGTGGATGAGTCTGCTGGCGCTAGTTCCGTCTGACTCAATGTGTGATGGGAAGGGAATCTTATATGACTCTCACACAGGCCTACGATTGGGGTTTAGATTATGCAGACACCCAGATTACAGATTACTGCTGCAGATCCAAATCCTGGTACGACTTGACGGCTTTTCTGAACGGGCTGCTGATATTATTTTGACATCTGGGGCTCTATTCTAGGCTGTTTTCTGGGAGGGTGGGGTTAAGTTCCTCTGTAAATTTCATGCACAACACTGATACGTGAAGACTGAAAAGGGAAAAAGGAAGCGAAGAGTAGAGCCCTCGTTCATTAGTCAACAGAACCTGTAGTCATAGTGAACAGACAACACCAGGCCTAAACAGGGTAAAAGCCCAATCCTGTGATGTAATACACACACGGCCATGTGGAGACACATGAATGACCTTGCTGATGACAGCAAATCCCCTGATTGCCATCCAAACATCATCAAACTATCCCACAGTGATTTTTAAAAAAATCTGAACCAGAGGCCTGTGCATTGCATAAAACATCATTTCAGTTTTAAAAATATCCAACGCTAAGGGGCTAAGACTTAAGGTTTGAGGAACCAGGCATCTTTTTTCTATTGTTCTCCACGGGAAGCGCGTTTTGCATCTTACATAAGCAGTGCTTTTATAAGAAAAGAACCACATTTCTGCATTAATCACGTCTAACAATTCATTACAGTTGATCCAAAATCTACAGTTCACACCATGGTGAATCCAAAAAACACGCTTTCTGCGAGTGCGCCAAAAAGGGATTTTGCTTTGCAGCACCACGCATTCACATTTTTCCAAAACCCGTTCTCAATACTACTGTTGTATTGTGCAAGGAGTATTTTCCGCATACCTGGCAACCGCGACCTACTGGTACGATTTAAAGTCAATGCCGTCTCTTCAATAATGCCTAGATTCTGAAATTGCATTTATCTGACAGGGAATTTGGAAAGAGAGTTGATCTAAAGCTCTTGAGCACATAGAAAGGAAAAATCTTCCCACTCACATGACTTTGTCAATAAGCTGAAGCTGGAAACTGGAACTTCTTTTATTTAGAAAACCAGTTAGCACACAGAAAGCTCAATTCCTTCAGATAATACAATTAAGCAGGCCTAACGAAGTCAGCATACGCACACTGACAATAGATTAATGAGTTAAAGGAGACGAGGACAAAAAATCTTTGCTGGTGAGGTGAAAGGTCTGATTTAAACTGCTTCACAGTCTTACTTACACCTTTCTGATAGGGTAAAACCGAAGCATGACCTTGAGCGGCTTACTGCGTCAATAAACCGCCCCTGAATGTCAGGCTGAGACTCCGACTGCTGGGAAACGTCCAGGAGAGGACATAGGCAGCCGTTTTCAGACGTGGGTCCCTGGTCTGTGATTTTAAAAGTGCGATGAGCCCACGTGAGAACCTTGAAGAAGACATAACCAGCCACAAATCACATACAACAAAGAGACAAAGCCTATGAGGTCACCTGACCCAGGACAAGGCCCTTTATTATAGGTTTACAGGGGGTCTTTGTTTACGAGGCTTGACTGAGAGTAGAGAGAATGCTCTTCATAAGCCACACTGCGCACCAGAGATTCGGACGGGTTTACAGGTGTCGATTTACGTGTGTGCTGAGCGCTCTGCTTACCTGGGACATGTTGGCAGCTTTTACAGGCGCTGAGCTTTAAATGTTCAGCAAAGAGAACGAACTTACATGATGCAGGCATGTAGGACCATAAACATGTCTGCTCCGCTCCTGGTTGCTGAGGCTTGTACAGAAGTTTATTGACCCGTGAGGCAGGTCCGTGATGGGGATTTACCAGACCAGCTGCTGTTTAAGGGTATTCGGGTGTATAAAAGCACCGTTAAACGTTTTTTGGACTGTATTGACATGTTATTGGTAAACTGACAAAAGTAACGTACGTCTTTAGAGGATGGGAAGACACTGGTGCATAACGCAATCATTCCCAGTAAGCAGGATAGCGCATTGTCATTCTCCATTTCTTCCACATGTTTGTGCCTGAATTAAGGATTCTTGCTGAGAAAGCTCATGATGGAATTACAAATCCGTTAGGTGTGAATATTCTTTGATGTGTCTGTTTTCTACAGAGAGTCCCTGCGTGTATTTTGTGGTTGAGGACAAAAGGGCCATGTGAAAGCGTCCTTCCAGGCGGGTAACGGTCAGCTCTGCGCTGGTGCGACACAATTTCTTTCCGAAACGACTTACAACAAGCAGCTTCCGCCTCAGACGCTGGAACAGGGTTCATGATTTTGGCACATTCACCTGAGAGGATGCTGTTGACGGGTGTGGCGATGTTGATGTCCTGCAGGTGTTCAAGGGTCTCCGTGTGAAAGAGTCGAAGGGTCGAGCCCGAGCTGAAGGCGATCCAGATGCCCACTCCAGCCACCACCATGTGAGACACCACCATGCCCTCCTCCTGATGAGCCTCCAGCTGGTGCTGCACGACACACAGAGCAATTACTACGCACATTCAGAGGCCACAATTAAAAACCCGTGCTTTAAAGACTCGCAAATCAGGTAGAGCGTGGCCTTGGCCACACGTTTGCAGAGAGTCTAAGATGGCAAAGACTTGCTGTCTTGGCTCCATTCATGCCAAAAACTAATAGATCAGAGATTGGGGTATATTTATATATTTATATGGTGCTGACCAATAAGGCAGACAGAGCTCAGTAACCTGGCAACCGGCAGGTAGAACGCTGGCAAAAGTAAAGTACATAAACGAAAACTCCACATTGCACTGATTTATTTGATTTACCAGCACTGTGACTATAGCACACCAAGTTTTCCATGTTCACTCTTGCCCTTTGCCCAGATTCTTGTTTACTTAACCAAGCACTTTCACACCTGCTCATTCATCAAGCAGCACCGAGCACCACGCTCCCGGTTGACTCATCCGACGGCTTCAGTGTTTGGTTAAAATGTAAGTTTTAAAAAAGACGTCTAGAGAAATCGTGGCCCTTTTCTAAAGTTGAACAGACTTGCAGCTTGGCTTCTGAGCTGGAAAAGATCAGCGCAGCATGTCTGATCTCGTCAGCAGCTGAATAAGCTAACTTAACGAGCTCGGACGGAGGCAAAAAGAGTCAATTCCAGCAAAGTTACAGAACCCAGTCAGAGCAAATGAAACACTTTGATAAGAAAAGTTCATCGTGTTTAGTAAAAATCTAGCTTATATAAATGTACACCGGGAGTCTGAAGCCTGAAGCTTTGCTTCTTTAGGTAAAAATCTTCTAAAATCTTCCAAATTTCAATTTGTGAAAATGTCACCAAAAAAACGCTGATGCAATAACCATCAGAGGAGTCCAGGATGGGTCGCCTGAAGCGCCCGTAGTGGTTCAGTCCACTTTAACAGCTGCCAGTGAGTCATGCTGTATGTGTCCTTCAGC
Source organism: Hepsetus odoe (assembly GCA_017165825.1). Lineage (NCBI taxonomy): Eukaryota > Metazoa > Chordata > Actinopteri > Characiformes > Hepsetidae > Hepsetus > Hepsetus odoe. Next base: position 3,294,936 of record CM029374.1, on the reverse strand, counting down.
ACATCTACACGCTTGTGCCACCTTCGTGCAAAAGATTTGAGTGTTTGTTTGCGCTTTAAACTAAGCAATGCCTTGGTTGGTTGACTGCATCTTAGGGAAGTGGAAAACGGTGTAAATTAGATTGTCAAACAATCCCTTTATCCCGCAGCAGGTCAGATTTATCTTTCGCCGGCAGCGAGCAGGCTTGTGCTCATGTTGAAACTCCCTGCCCTGCCCATGGCGTTCACTAACGGTGCGATCCTGATTACGTCGGCTGACTCATCGCTGAATAAACAGCACGTCCGTCGAGTGATACAAATCACTGCAGGAGAGTCGTCCTGCATTAATGGTGGAACGAGTAGAAAGGAGGGCTGGAGAAGTATCAGACGCGAGGCTGGAGGCAGAGAGAGCTCATAACTGCGCAGGCACTGCTGCTGACAGGCCTCTACCGTGAAAGGAGCAGGTGGGACAGTAAGGAGCTTAGTGACGAGAGGAGGATTTTGTGTGTGTGTGTGTGTGTGTGTGTGTGTGTGTGTGTGTGTGTGTGTGCGCGTGCATGAGAGATAGAGCACAAGAAAATAAGGATTAACTATTCTGACACCTCAGCTGATGTCTTGGTAGAGGGAGAGGGAGGGAGAGAGAGAGAGAGAGTGAGTTGGACAAAAAAGCGATAGAGAAAGAGGGAGAGAGAAACAAAAGACAAGCAGAGAAAGAAATAAAGAGGGATACAGACATAGAAAAAGTGACAAGTGACAAAGGAAGGGAATAAAAGAAAGAAGAGGAAAGAAAGGCAAATAAGGAAGGAAATAGAGAGAGAGAGAGAGAGAGAGAGAGAGAGAGAGTCGCATTTGTCACACAAAAAATGACAAATGCGACTGAGAAAAAGGAAGAAAAAACCAAAACAGATTGGGGAAAAAGGAGAGAAAGAGAGAAATAGACAGATATAGAGGAAGAGAAGTAAAGAAAGAGAATGAACATCAAAGCAATTCAGTAATCACAGCAAAAATACACACACGCGCGCACGTGTACATGTGACTGGTCACATGGAACTTCAGTTCTCTTTCGGATGGGAGTGATGTTTTCTGGAACTATTTCTTCATCGCTGGAGACGCTGGAGACGCTGGAGACGCTGGAGGGAATATTTAGCCGTCTGAACGCTGAAGCTGCCTGGCTCCTCTTGTGCTGCGTGGGACAGCGGAGCAGGAGAAGTGTGAACTCACGCTGCACACACACACCCACCTCTATCCTGCTGGCTAAAATAACCTTCACACAGCAGGCTGCCATGAAGAGGAGGAAAGCAAACATGCTGCTCAAATTCCAGTCATTCTAATCCAAGGCAGGACCGAACCACCTTCAGACTGGACAACAGTGAGAAGGTCCTGGGTGTGATTCCCAGGCGGGACGGTCCGGGTCATTTCAGACCCTGTGTCTGTGTGTGCTTCCTCCAGGAGCTCCAATGTCCTCCCACTGTCCAAAGACATGCGCGTCAGGTGGACTGGAGGTAATGAATTGTCCCCTCGGTGTGAGTGTGTTTGTCTGAGGTTGGACCCTGCGTTGGACCGGACGGTGTCCCCGCCTTGCGCCCTGTGCGAGCTGGCATAGTCTCCCACCCTGCCACCCTAATTAGGAGACCCGGCTAAGAAAAGGAGTTTTGCACTGGAGCTATGTGCTTAAGACTTTACCAGTCAGAATGCAATCCGCCCATTGGTCCGCTGTCCAGCGTCAGGAAGCTCATAAAAGAGTCTGTTTGAGACACTTGAGATTATGAGACTCCCACAACATTCCGCTGGAGCTACAGAGCAGAGCACATGGAAACTTCAGACGCTGACATCGATTTTGAGCCGATTTCAGCCCAGGAACACGTTTCCACTTTCATTCGGTGAAAGAAGGAAGTTTAGGTTTGAGTGCTCGGGTTATTGTTTACGGATATCCACTTGCCTCCACAGAGTATGTGCAGGTGTTTATGATGAAGACCTGCCCTCCGGACGAAGCCCACACATGATCTCCCACGGCGAGAAGAGCTTTCACTGGCAGCACCCCGAGCTTCAGCAGCCGCACACTGGACGAGTCCCACAGGCCGTCTGCGAGGGGAGAAACATCGTTTGACAGATCAAATCCTTTATTCATTAGCACTATTAATAAAATAATCACAATAGCGGTTGTTTTATTTTTATCACTGTTAGTATAAACCAAACGGCCACTGGGGCAGCGGTGGGCTCACTTCTCCAAACAAACATTCATGTTTTTACCCTCAATTTAATCATGTGAAATTCCCTCTCTCTCTCTCTTTGAGGAGGACCAGACGCCTCAAATAGCTGTTATTAGATGCCATGAGACACCGAGTAAGAGGGAAGGACCTCCGTCCTCCCCTCCCTGAGAGCTCGAGGACAGTCATCTTCTCTGGGACTCCGAGGGAGGGAAACTGCGGCATTGCCAGGGACTGAGCCCGTGATTGCGATCTCGATCCAAAATGAATGAAAAATGTAACTTCATCTGTTGTGAACATGCCTACGTACGATCGTTATACTGACGCTGACGGTTGAAGCTAAAACCTGTGCATTCCTGCGGAACGATGAGGCACAGGGACGCAGAGCTGCACAAGATCCTGCATAAAACAAAGAGTGATGCTAGTAATGCAGAAGAACATGGAGGCAATGAGGTTCAATGGAACAATGGAGGCATGGAGGTTCCTTGAAGAACATGGAGGCAATGAGGTCTGACCACCATCTACTTATAAGACAGAACGCAGGAACATTTAACACCCGAGCAGAGCAGATCAGCTCTGCAGCGTCGTTAGAGACGATATAAAGCAGGAAGAGGAGGCTACTGATGATGGAGATGCAACCACAGAGCAGAGCTGCGTTAGTCATGCACTCCATCGGCCCACAGAGTTCGCTATATGTGTGTGTGTGTGTGTGTGTGTGTGTGTGTAGGCATGGTGTAACCCTCATCCACTAAAGTTTTCTAGCGCTGCCCACACTGTTTCAGAAATGTGAATGATTACTGAAAATCAAGCCCAGTAGTGAGTCAGATAAGAGTGTGGGGGAGGCGTGTATGTGTGTGTGTTTACACACACAAACACACAGAGTGTATTGAGAGGAGTGGACAATACATCCTGCGGGACTGAATGACTTCATTCTATTCTATTTGATAGAGACAGAGAGAAGGTGCTGTTGAGTGTGAATACTTTTAACACACACACACACACACACACACACACACACACACACACACACACACACACACACACACACACACAGCAAAGCCATGAACAGTAACAGCTGGATCAATGATCCCCTCTCTCCGGCTCTCCCTTTAGAAAATCTTAGTGAGTTTATAAGGAATTAAAAGGTTTGTTCCGATGACTCATCCCGGGCAGGAATAACAGGCCTTAGTGTCCGTGCAGTCGGACAGCAACGTCATCCGCACTCGGCAGGGTTTCCCAGACACACTCTCGGTGCATAGAAAACAGATTAAAAGCTTGTATTTCCATTTCTAGTCCTTTAACAGTGTAGTGTGGATATTTAAGAACATCAGGACGTCCAGCCTCACACACACACACACACACACACACACATCACTCTCTCCTAATCCTCATAAAATGTGTTTTCCCTTTTCACATCCACATGCTTGAGAAACGGCTGCTTATGCTCAAATCTACACCAAAGCTGGACACTTAGCTGAGCTCAAGTTTTATTACTACTTAAAAGTTCAACTACTTGCTTAAGTTGGCAAACGGCCAACATTAGTAAACCCAAGATGGCCTTTTCCTCACTTCTGTGATGAGCCCCACTCGCTTGACCCCACTAAGGACAAAAATACCCAATAATCACACCACCAGGCTGCGTAATCCAGCTGCCAGCGAGAGAAACGGAATATTTCGGAGCGTTCCAGAAAGCTAAGGATTATGGAAAGAGTGAGCGAAAGAGTGAGCAAGAGGGGAAAGGAAAACATTCGGTCACTGTCCGTTTTATTCCAGGGCTGCGAGACCGAAACCCCCCTCCAAAAAAGGACGTTTGATGCCGATCTGGGATCAGTTTTCACAACTCGGGTCAAACCTTCATAAACGCCTATATAGGTTCATGAAGCGAAAGTGAAAGCGACTATCGGTCATCGTGGCACAGAATGAAACGAAATACATTAAACCCACATGATTTAACCCACACACACCGTGCAGCAGTGAGCAGCCATATCCGGTGCCCGGGGAGCACTGATGGGGACGGTACCTTGCTCAACCCACGACCTTCCAGTTAAGGGGCCTAGTTTTCATAGAGGGCGTATATTTTTCAGCGTCAGACCCATCAGAGGATCCACAGGAAGTGAACGTTTTCATCACTGTTGATCAAGGGCCTCGGCTGCTGCTGTACCGAGAACTAGCCTGGGGATTTATGGGAAATAAAACTGTCGTCTCTGTGTCTTTTGCTCCTTCGCGTCCTCAGATTCCCTCCCTCGCGCCTTCCTTCCCTGCTTGTCTCTTCAGCTGAGAATATAGGTCACAGGGACCAGATTAGGAACTCCTCTGAGGGAGCCATAATGATGAGGGGACAGAGAGAAAGAGGGAGAGGGCAGAGAACTGAGAGAGGAACACAAAAGTACCAAAGCGAAACGAGGGATGGAATGAATACTGACTGAGTTATTGAAGGAAGATCAGGACTGAAATATTTGACCCCTGGAGTAGAGGTGGTCTGAAACTCTTACCTGCTGCTCTGGAGTAGACGACCAGGGAGCCGTTCACCAAACCGGCGTACAGACTCGGGCTTTTGTAGGCCAGACACGTGACCGTGGCCTTTTCCGGAGAGAAGAAGTGCTGCAGTCGCACTTTCTTCGAGCGCTGGCTGCTCTTATACACGGAGATACTGCAGGGACAAAAAAACGGAGATCATCGGATGCAAACGATCTGATCTGAGCTGGTTACCAAGATGATGAAAGTGAAAGTGACAACCCGTCATTGTGAAACGCAGCACAGCACAACGAAATTCAACCTCTGCGTTTCACCCACACATACACATGTGCAGCGGGGGGCAGCTATTGAAAGCGCCCGGGGAGCAGTGACGGGGACGGTACCTTGCTCAAGGGTACCTCAGGGCAACCTAATGGTGAGGGAATCCAACCCACAGTCTTCCGATCCGGGCCAACTCCCTCACCACTAGATCACCGCTGCTCCAAATTAGCCTTCTGCATGTAACCCATGCACACCGACCCACACTGTGCAGCAGGGGGCAGCTATGAAAGCGCCCGGGGAGCAGTAATGGGGACGGTACCTTGCTCAAGGGTAACCTACTGGTGAGGGGTTTGCTGCTCATAACAGAACGCTGAGGGTCTGAAAGCAAAGTTTCACCGATAAACAGCTAAAAGGAGCAGATAAATGAGCTGAGGATCGCTGGCGCCTGAGCGACGCGTGGTGGGCTGTTTGAAAAGACTGGCAGATCCCCAGTGAACAGATGACACACGTTCAGAACTGCTAAGTGTATTCATAGCCAAGTATGTGTCTCCTCAGACACCTGATAGCATCAGCAGACTGTGAGTGTCATGTCATTCTGTGGGCTTGAAACAATGAAACCTTTTCAAACTGTCAACAAAACTCGGCCAGATGCCTCAGGCGTTTGCAGACGCGGGCTGAGAATTGCTGTCCATCCCTTCCAGCAACATGAGGACTGAAGTGTGAAGTGTGGACAGTGCAGGGCATTATTCATACGAGTGTCGACACGCAATAACGTTCTGCCTTCGTTTCAGCTGAAAATCCAGAGAGAAAATTTGAGGTTTCTTTATTTGAGCTTGGAAATAAAACCAGAAAATCCATTCTGAGATCACTGTTAGATCACTGATTGCTGTGGGCCAGCGGTGGTCTGGTGTGTAGGCAGTTGGCCCAAGGATCAGATGGTAGTGTGTTCAAATCCCAGGCCAGTAGGCTGCCCTGAGGTACCCTTCAGCAAGGTACCGTCCACATCGCTGCTCCCTGGGTGCTTTAAAAACCCCTGCTGCACGGTGTGTGTGGGGCAAGAACAGAGATAGAATTTTGTTGTGTTTCACAATGACAAACTAGTCACTTTCACTTCACTTTCTCTATTAACATTCATCAATTTTGTGATTCGTGAGTTTTCTTAAGTTTTATAGAATAGATTAACAGTCATCTTTCTATCGAACTGCATGCTCAGACTAGCCACAGGGATCTGATCAAGCCCTCGGACGATTTTGCCCAAACGTGACGTGAATGCTTGTTAAAAAGAGGGACGTCCTAAACTGAACGTAAAATTCATGTAAATATTTCAAAGATTCTACTTTTCACTTACAGTTATGCTGATAATAACATATTATAATAAATATGCACAGAAACAAATGACACAGGAACATTTCCAGCATTTTAAACTGTTTTTTTATAAGAAAATATGAAGCATGTGAAATACATTACATTTACTTGCTGGATCCTAGAAACTATGACTAAAATCCACAAACCTGAACAAAAAAAATAACAAAAAAAAACCCCAAAAATGAACAGCATCGGTAAACCCTTTACTTTAAAAGCTTTTCTTAAGAATCACATGCTCATCCTACACCCAGTTGATCACTAAGAGATCAATAAACATGAAAAGCTATAAGCTTGTGCGGTAAGATCACAGTAAACCTTCTCTCTAACCAGAGGAGGAAGGTCAACTCTGGGGCGAACGTGTTGAAGTGCGGGTGTGATCTCGATTCATCCTCATCACCGCAGCTTTCCATACAGGTCGCAACATTAAAGTGAAAGTGAAAGTGACAACCCTTGTCATTGCGAGGTCACAGCAACGAACCACAACGAAATTGGACCTCTGCTTTTAACCCATGCACACTCGAACACCGTGCAGCAGTGGGCAGCTATTGAAAGCGCCCGGGGAGCAGTGAAGGGGACGGCGCCTTGCTCAAGGGTACCTCAGGGCAACCTACTGGGAAGGGGTTCGAACACCCGATCCTCCGATCATGTGGCCAACGCCCGAACCACTAGGCCACCGCTGCCCCATTAATTCTCTGAAAACGTGCTTGGGACAGAGTCACAGGGGTTAAAGCCTTACCTCCCCTCCTCCATCCCAACACAGACTGTGGGGGTGTCGAAGGTCCTGGGCTGGGCGTTGTGCTCAGGGCTGCCCTTGGCCTCGTCCTGAGGCTCGTCCTGGGGCACGTAGGTCATGCAGAGGATCCGGGACTCCACGTTGAAGCACTCCGTTACCTTCGGGCTGGAGTTCTGCATGGCTACTATAGCAATTTGGCCCATCTGGTTGTTGCAGCTGGCCACCTGACCACAAAGAAAACACGAACACGTGAAACATCTGAACCGAAAAAAAGCTTTTCGCTTGAAATGATGCCCCGTTTTAACGCACGTTAACAGGTTTGGAGAAAACATTAGTATTTGGTGAAATTCGCCTTTTCTCAAGCTGGACTCCAACCTCAAATGCGACTCAAACTCTCCACCTATTAAACCTAAACCCAATTTCTAATCCCTAACGCTGTGAAGAATCTAATCGGGTGTGCAGTTTGTTGATTTGAACATCTCATTAATCTATAGAACTAATCATAACGGGATACACAGGAAGTGGGCCTGCTTTGTACCTTGACGGCTCCTCCAGAGGAGCCCTGGCGTCCCATGATATCATGTTTGCCCTTATATTTTTCTGCACCCACTGATTTATCTTCTGGAAGCTGTGTGATCAGCCACTCTTGCAAAGATAAGCAAACGAATGCAATTATCATCCATTTTAATCACACTCGAGTGGCACATTTGCAGCTTTTGTGGACTACGGTCCTCCATGATTTCCTGCAGTCCTCCATGAAGAAACACAAAGTGTTTGTATGAGTTACAGGTGAGCCGCCGATCCTCAGAGAGCAAGCACAACGTGTGAACCGTGGCAGAGGAGGTGTGTTTTATGACGGCCCGTAACGTAAATATAGCTTGCGAGCCTGTAACGGAGTCCCGCTCTACTGGAGTGCTGTTAAATTATGCATTAAGGCTGCAGGAACAGGGCGTCTCAGGCGAAGTGCGACTTTCACAAACAAGCCCGTTACGAGCTGACTCAGCGGTGAGGTTAACCATTCAACAGCGCTGGAAGAAAATCAACTTTCTGTAGGATTTGCTTTCATCCTAATCCCAGGTAATCCAGGCTGAATACTTTAAGCAGACATTATCTTGCAGTGAAAGTTTACAGGAGTGCAGGCTGCCTGCTTGCCACTCCTGGAGGATTTTAGGAGGGGTTTTTTTCTGAGATTTCTCGGCCGAAAACGAAAGACGACGCGCGGTCTTGGAATAAACTGTGAAATAAAGTCTGGCCCTTAACTAATGCTCACGGGAAACCGACTCAGTTAGAATAGAAGTCTGATCCTGACGTTAAGTACGGGGCAGCGGTGGCCTAGTGGGATCGGGGCTTCGAACCCCTTCCCAATAGGTTGCCCTGAGGTACCCTTGAGCAAGGCGCCGTCCCCTTCACTGCTCCCCGGGCGCTTTCAATAGCTGCCCACTGCTGCACGGTGTTTGTGTGCATGGGTTAAATGCAGAGGTCCAATTTCGTTGTGGTTCACTGTGTGCTGTGCTGTGACCTCGCAATGACAAGGGTTGTCACTTTCACTTTCAAATCACTTTTTAGACTGGATTTGGAAACCCCTGTCTGACTCTGATTTCCAGGAGACTCTGGGCTCTTAAGGATAGTCATCATTCAAGTTTTGGACATACTGGAACATTTCTCTTACCCAGATACATCCATGACCCACTGCCGGCATGTCCGCCGTGCTTTCACTGTTAATGTGAGGCTCCGGGTTATGGACCGCGCACTCCACCTGAGACACAAAAATACACCTCGGTCACATGGACAGCTTTAAACCTTGAGGAAGACAAAACGTCTGGGATGTCCTGACACAGGATTTGGAGGCGAGATTTATACAGGTGGCGAACGCTGAGGTTTTAACGCAGAGTTAAAACTGAGCGCATTACCAAAGCAGATTTTAATGTTCAAAACGGGAAACCACGCTCTTAAGCACGGTCACCCTCTAGTTTAAAGGAGAAAAACATCCAAACCTCACCTTTAGGATCAGAATAATGAGAGCTCAAAATAAAAAAGGAAAATGACAACTTTTAAAGCTATTTCCGCCTCCAGGGTTACTATTTAAGATGTAATTGAGGGAGTTTCTGATGCTGCAGAGATAATCTTACCTTAAACTCCTGTAGTCTGGACATGACCACAGGCATGTGCTTCAGGAGGAGAGGATGTTTCTGTTTCTTTATCTGATTGCTATCGTCCTCGGCAAAGAACCAGCCCTGCACGTTGTCCTCCGCTGACACACGAGAGAGATGAACACGCACACGAAAGTCAGAATGCAGAATTTCCCATTTGTTTTTTAGTTTTTGATGCGGTTTAACAGAGCGGTGGTGGTCTAGTGGTAGGATATTTGCCTACGGACCTCTAGATCAAGAGGTTGCAGGTTCGAATCCCACCTCTAGCGCTACCCTGCATTGCTCCAGGGGGAACGTCCCTGTAATTAGGACGTGGAAGTCGCTCTGCTAAATGCGACAGGAAACGACACTGCCATGTTTGTATTGATGGTCAGTCCCTGTTACGTGCAGAGAAAAGAATTTGAATGAAGTTTGCAAACAGCTTCCTGCTTTTGATTCATTCCTTCTATCAAAATGCGTTTTCCGGAGAGTCTAAATATAGTTTCTATTTGCTCTTTCGCCTCAAAGCCAGGAAGTAAGCGAGCGCTGAATTCTGAAATATGCACTGGACCCTGAAGGCTTTATTTTCTTACAGTGAGTAAGGCGAGTAGAAAATTAGCAGACTTTTGCAGCTGGACAGTCCTAAACCAGCCCAACGTCTCCGCAGATAAATAAGAGATAAATAAGACTAATGTCTGAACACAGCTGGCAAGAAAGTGAACATCTGGCACAACTGACGGTGCAAAAAGCTCTCTGATCAGATTTTAACGTCTGGATTGGATTAGACCCTAAAATTGGCCCATTTCTGCTGGTTTGAAGGAATACAATCCAAAGTAAATCTCAAGCCTGACGATACATTAAACACACGAAACTGCAGTCTGTCGCTCAGTCTTGCAAAATCAATAGTCCAGTTACTCCAAAGAACTGAAAAGTGTCCTGAGTTTGCTCTTTCGTTGAGAGTTTTGAGGTTAAAACCTGCCTATTTCTAAATCTGAGGACCGAACGCGTCCCAAAGTAAATCTGAAATCCGATGTGGGTGCTAGCTGTTGGGAGTGTATAGTGAAAGTTTACCCCCCCGGTTTCTCTGTCCTGGCTCTTCCTGTGTCTCCTATCCAGTCTCACACACTAATCAGTCATGACTTGGGTACTGTCTGCTACCCTTCCTTCCCAAGTGATTCTAGTTTTGAACACTTTTAGCCCTTTTAGTGAGGAAACTGACAGATTTAAGTCCTTCTGCTGCAGATGAGACGCAATCCTGGCTTTATAAACCACACAGGAAAGACGCAGAAATTAGGCAAGAGGCACAAAGCAATGGAACACCATTTCATTCACTCACTATACTGCTGTGTTGTATTTGTCTTTCTCTTCTAAACAGCTGATCAAGGGACGGTCTATGCTGGTCCAACAGCCGCTGCTGATATCGGCCTTTTAGAGAAACTTCCAACTACCATTACATCAGCCCAGTAAAATACTCATTTCATTGTCTTTACACCGTGAAGCGCAGGCCGGCCCTGTTCTGGGAGATTTGAGGAGCACAGCTGTGTCGAATTCAAAGGAATAGAAGGATGAGGAATGGGACCTGGACCCTGCACACACAAAGACAGGAAACTGCAGAGAGGAGGACAGGACACGTACCCAGAGCCAGCTTGGCCATCTGCAGGTTACTGATCCACGCCTGTTTGACGGAAGGGCTGAAGGTGTTGAAAACTGCGGTGAAGAACGTGGGTCTGCCTGACCTAAGGGTAAAAAAGAAATACATTTTGGGTTTTTGGTTTATCAAGGCAGAATGTAATGCTTTGGTTAGAATGCAAGACCATTCCAACCAGTTAACCAGTTAACGTAAAGTGATTCTCCTGAGGCTTTCTGAGCTCCGACGAGGGTCAACCGTCTCGCCCAAGCCCCTCGTTTAGCCTGCGGCTAATTTCACTAGCTTTTTCCAGACAAAGCCTTTATCAACCAAAAGGAGTGGCTGAATGGATTTTGTCCCAGATGTTCCAGATGTTTCAGTCTGAACTTTACAGCATGCTCCACATTTCAGTCTGAAATGCTCTTTGAATGAAAGCGAAAGCGACTATTTGTCTTTGTGAAACACGGCACAGTGAATAACAATAAAGCACATCCTCTCTATTTAACCCAAACTCCGTGCAGCAGTGGGCAGCCGCGGTCCAGGGAGCAGTGATGGGGACGGCAACTTGCTCAAGGGTCAAGGCCTCAACCCACAATCTTCTGATCCCGGGGCCTAGTCCCCAAACATTAGGCCACCACGAGACAATCAGAAAAGTAGCCGTACAGCAATAAAACAGCCTGTTTAATTCTAAGGGTCAAAATGTAGAATGTATAAATGTCGATGTTCAGCAAAGCGGAAAAAACGAGCAGCTCCACAGACAGCTGGAGGATTGGACAGTCTGACTTTCCTGTTTATCAGTAACATGGCAGGAAATGATGCAATGCCTCAGAGGTCTGTCCAAGGCCTATGAGATCAGCAGGGCAAAGTATTGAATAAGCAGTTCTTAATAAATCGAAGAGGATACACTCTGTTCGCTCCAACAATGGAAACCGAGACGCTCGCAGTGTGTGATT
>CM029374.1:3245708-3278208 GCA_017165825.1 Hepsetus odoe | reverse complement strand
AAAGATCAAGCTTCCATTCATCACACACACACACACACACACACACACACACACACACACACACACACACACACACAATACCACCCACAGCCTTGATGTTTTGGCACTAAGCAGTGCTGGACTGAAGGGTTTAATCACAGCTCCACCCCTTTTCTCTCCAGCCCGTAAAGCTCCTCACAATAAAGTTCACACCAGCTCCACTCCTTCACCCTGAACACGACCAATAAATCACTCGGCTCTTCATATTGGCCGACGCCGAAACTTCATTGGTCACGACGTTGCTGGGACTCAAACTCACCAGCGATTAAAATATCCCAGCAAATGAGCCTGAACTGCTAGAAAGCTACACGGTGAAGGTCAGAAGATATGAAATGCGAAAGAAAAAAGCAATTTTATAGTTTTATAGCACAATTTCATTAAAGAAAGAAAGAAGTGAAGAAAAGAACTTCCAGCGCAGTGCCAGTTGTTGTCACTTCCTCTTCTCGGGGTATCTGGAGAAACCTCTACCGGCTCATCACCACAGCTCATCGAAATTAAAACGAGGTCTGGCAATGATGTCAGTGTAGTTTTTACACACGTCGGTGGCGTTCTCCAAAAAATATCTAGAACTAAAGCATTCACAGATCTTGATGGAGAACCTTTCCAGCATCTACATCACTGATCCCTTTTTCAAAAGATCCCAGACTTCCCCAGTGACATCACCACTCTCTCATCAGCTCAGCCAGCGAGGCTGGATGGCAGAAAAGAAAGAAAGAGCTGGAGGGACATGAGGAGGAATTTGGCAAAACTCCTTCTCCACTTGCTCCAGGCTGTGCAGACCCCCTCCGTTCACAAAGCCCCTGTGTTCGGTAACTATGGAGACGGCCCAGGCCTGCTTTGAGCCTGGACGTACAGGTTTGTCTTTTTTCCTTCCTTCTTCTTCTCTTAAAGGATGGTTTTCTAAGAATCGGTGTTAGAAATATCAGGGAGATGTTCTAGCCTAAGCGTTCAAGTTCATCAACATCAACCAAGTTTTACTTTAAAGACAGTAACGCTCATCCAAAAAAAACAGCTCAGGGGTGTGAATCGTGGTCCAGGAGATTCATAATCCTGCAGAACTTCTACCATAATCGAACACGCTGGATTTAAGCAAAGAATGCCTTGAGGGGCACCTGAACATCAGAGCCAAGCGTGTTTGGTCCGACTCCTCCTAGATCTCCCTGACGAGCATCCATGATTAACGAGAAACGAACGTGGTCCTGAATCTAGCAGCAAAAATCTCCCAACCTCAAACTTTCACTACCTCATTTTCTGAGCCGCTTGTCCTAATTAGTGTCACAGGGGGTGCTGGAGCCTATCCCAGCTCTCACAGAGTGAAAGGCAGGGAAACAGCTTGGACAGGTCGCCATCCGGGGCAGACACGCAGACTCACACCTACGGCCAAATTAGCATCTCCAACATCTCCATATATTTATCAAACATATGATCAATACAGGTGTGAGATAGAAGCTAAAAACAAGACAACCGATGTTAAAAATGAGGACGAAAAAGAATGAAAAATGAACTAAATGGAATGAAAATCGGCTGAACTGCAGGCTGAGCATTAGAGATTCAGCGCGAGAGCTGAGTGACTCGAGCTCATGTGGAGATGATGAAATATGTCCGAACATTGTCAGACACCAAAGAAGGGCAGCAGAGAGAAGAGGATGGTTTGTTCTGGATTTGGGCCTGTCGTAACGAACCCCAGAAAGAGAGAAATCGCACTAGGGTTTGTTTTAAGGCAGTGAAGCCAGACTGAGGACCATTAGACTATTGGAATAAACACAAATCGGAATTGTAATGTTGCATTAAACCTCTTCCATCATTTATTGATTTAGGATTTGATTGGCATTCGTTCATTTGTTCATTTCCAAAGCTGCCGATTCCCAGATCGGCTTGCGGTGGTAGCTGGCTGAGCAGGTAAACCCACACGTCCCGTTCCCCTGACACTTCCACTAGCTCCTCCTGGGGATCCCGAAGCGCTCCAAGGCCAACCCAGATATATGATCTGCCATCGTCCTGGGACAATGGCAATCACATCAGCCATTAAACCGCTGTTTAACCAAATCCATTTCTCACAGCTTTCACACAATTTCAGTTGGTGATCCAGCCAGGAGTCCACGAGCGGTCGACCCAGGACCGACACCCACGACCAAGGACTGATCATCTCGGGGTCCAAATTTTTTGGGCACCGTTACTCTCGCAAAACAAAAGATTATAGGTTCGGGCCCTCAGGCACCCCCCTTCCTGTCCTTCGTCCCTCAAACTTTTCCAGAGTTTGCTTCGTCCAGGTCCCTGCCTGGCTCCTCGCTCCCCCTTATCTATCTCCGTCCTTGCACAAGAAAATTCAGATTCAGCATTTAACCCCGCCCCTTCAGGGAGAACCGCACTATTGATCACTCTGGTGCTGGAATGCCCAGTCGTCCACAGCCAGCTGGGACTCATTAAACTCTGCATATTTGCTCATGCAAATCAACCAAAGTCTCTTGCATTGCTTGCAAGCTTTTCATGTTCTGTTTCCTATTTGCTCCCTGATTTTTGTCTTCTCGTCTCTGTTTTTGACTCCGAGTTCGCTTCCCCTCTGATTATTCCAGCTGCTCCGCTCTGGCCCGGTTTATTGACTCCGATTCTTGGATTGTGTTCAGTTTTTTGTGCATTAAACTCTTTGATTGGACGCCTGGATCCAGTCTTTTAACACCAGTCCTGCTTCCACTGTACGGGGACACCTCAGCATCTGCTGAAACGACAAATGTGTCGAGGCCTGGATTTCTCAGGAAGAAGGTTTTCTCGTCTTTATAGTCCCAGACGGAGCATAAGCTTAGCAGGCCGCAGAAATGAGGTGGTGAGAAGAATGAAAATGCACGTGAATCACGACTAAATGAATAAAAGCCGCATTACACAACCCAGAAACACACCAGGCCCACAGGAGTAATCGATGAAATATTCTGCCAGTGAGTTGCAAAGTGACATTTCATGATACTTAATGAAGCGTTAAACTAAATAAGCCATAAAAAAAAATCTGAATGCTTCTCCACCGTGTCCACTTCCCATTTCTGCTTCAGCAGTGAATCCGGCCGAATGCTTTGTGCTAGATGTCATTACGCTGGATGGTTTTTTAGACTGCAGCATGCCCTGCTGAGTAATCCACAGTGAAGTGCGCTCTGAGGTCCTCGCCTACACTGCTGCTCTGCTTTACAGTCCTGCTTCTCTCTCTGTCTGCACTGTTTCTCACTCCAAACTTCTTCTGTTGAGCCTGCAGGCGTCTACTCAATTCCCGATCCAGCCTTGTCTCTCTATCCATTTCACTCTCTGTCTTCAGTACTGACATCTTACGTTTTGTCTTGGAAGAGAGGGGTTAATGGAGAAGTTGATGTAGAGTTTTTTTCGGTTTCAGTTTTTTCTTTCTTATCAGCGAACCAATGAAAAGTTCCTATAAAACGTTTTCGTTTACAATCAATGTCCTTCCCACTCCCTTCCTCCATGAACCAGTAAGCTCTTTAAACCTACACCCACTCTGCAGAAGAGAGAGCACCAACAACTCCTTTACTCCCACTCCTCCTCCATCCTTCTTTGCTGTGGCACTCATAGCAGAAGACTTTCCGATCGTAACTCCATAAAAAAATAAAAGAAAACTTGACCTGGAGATACTCTGACCAAAAAAAGCTCATCTATGATGGAAGTCAGAGAGGGATATCTATGCATCTGGACCGGGTCACATGTCTTAAGCTGCCAGCCACATAAGCGATTCTGATTGTGTTGGAATGAGCTAGATGGTTCAATTCCTCAGGGGTTATATTTTCACCCAGCCTTGTCCTCTAACTGTCAAGAGAATTAAATACACCAAAAAAGAGGAGATACGCTGGGGTCAGAGCGTGTTTTTTTCAGCTAAGATTTAGAAAATGTAGGTACTAATAGTTCCCTTGTGGGAAGATCACAGGATCTGAAAGCACGGTCACTTCAAATGGACCTGAGCGACATGAACCAATGTAGCAGAAGTTAATGGTAGATCTGCACAAGCTGGTACAGCAGTGCTGATGGATCATGAAGCTCTCACTCTTTTTCTTAGCTGCTTGATTAGGGTGACATATAGTTCTCTTTTTGGTTTTCCTAAAAAGGTTTTGCAAATCGATCTTTAAAGAACGTTTGTTGGAAATGAGATGTATGAGTGATTCTTCTTCTTCCGGTGGCTCCCGTATGATCATATGTTTCGTCCATTTCTTCCTGTCCTCTGCATCTTCCTCTTTCCCGCCAACTGCCTGAATGTCCTCTCTCCCCACGCCCACAATCCTCCTCTCAGTCCTTCCTCTTCTCTTTCCTGGCAGAACCATCCTCAACATCCATCTACTGATATAATCCTCGTCTATAATCCTCGTCCCGGCTGTCACAGATCACTCCTGTCACTCTTCTCCACCCATTCCAGCCTGCCCGAACTCTTTTCTTCACCTCTATTCTAACTGTGGACCCTGAGTATTTGCACTCCTCCAGTATGAGTGATCATTTTTTTAAGTTTAAAGAAACATGGGGTTTCTAGGAAAACGCATTACCTTGATGGAGAATGCTTCCACAAACCTATAGAAGGCTTTTCACACTTGAACGTACCGTTCAGAAAAGATGGGTTCATTTCGGGTAGTTCTCTGATGTTTTTTCAGCAGCCGTTCTGACTGGTGGAGGCTCACTAAAAGATTATTAGTAGCTGGTAAAGTAGAAGATATAGAGGCAGCAGTCAGCCTCTACCAGCCGTGGATCGGTGTGGAGTATGCGACTGCCTGATGGAACCTTTATGGGTTAGTGGGTCAGAAGAAAAGCCTGCCTGGAGGAGAGAACAGATCTCATTTCCTGCTGGGACTCAGTGCTCACTATAAACACTCTGGAATGTGAATTCATCCTGGAGAGGTATGAAGACTTGGAAACATAAGCTAGATACACACCAGGATCACAATCGCCATGGAATCTAAATTTGATCTTAAACGTAAATCAGAAAATGGACATCAGCTTGCCATTTCTTTGGGGAGGAATACGGTCAGTGGAACAGAAAAGAGGGGATAGTGTTGAAAACGTGTCTTCTTCTGAAACAACACATCCTCTTCAGGAAGGGTGTTTTCTCATCACAGCATTTTCCACAGTAAAGACAACGCCGTGCTGCAGACGACCGGGAATCACAGCTACGAGCGTGAGACACATTCGCTTATGATGGACCACGTCAACCATGGTGTAATTCCTACCTGGAGCGAAACTCTTGTAGAACATTAGTCACTTATGATAAGACTAACGACATGTCCTCTCTCACCACGTCCATAAACCTCCTCTTTGTCCTTCCTCTTCTCCTCTTTCCTGGCAGCTCCATCTTCAACATCCTCCACCCGATATACCCCTCGTATCTCCTCTGGACGTCTCCAAACCAGCGCAACCTTGCTTCTCTAACTTTGTCTCCAAGATGTCCAACCTGAGCTGTCCCTCTAATATACTCATTTCTAATCCTGTCCATCCTCCTCACACCCAACGCAAATCTCAGCACATATGGGGTATATATGGGGCAGCGGTGGCCTATTGGTTAGGGAGTTGGTCCTGCATCAGAAGATTGTGGGTTCGATTCTCTCACAAGTAGGTTGCCCTGAGGTACCCCTGAGCAAGGTACCATCCCCGTCACTGCTCCCCGGGCGCCTTCAATAGCTGCCCACTGCTGCACGGTGTTTGTGTGCATGGGTTAAAAGCAGAGGTCCAATTTCGTTGTGGTTCATGGTGTGCAGTGCTGTGACCTCGCAATGACAAGGGTTGTCACTTTCACTTCACTTTCATATGCTTTCACAGAACATATGCTACCACTTTACTTTACCATTCATTACGTTTAACGGATCAGGTTGGAGTTCAATTGGAACCCACGCACTCTTTCTTTTTTGAACTCAGCCGACTTTGACCTAATTCCAGGTCAAAGAGGGTCCTTTCTGCACGTGTATCATGCCTGTAAATAACCATTTCTAGGTTTGAAGCCTATCATTAGCCACAGGAAATGCCAGCAAAGTCTTTAAAAACAACATCCAAGCGTTAAGTTTGGAAACATGTCGACTTGCAATAAAATCACGAAGCTCAGATGCCTTTTTAAAGTTCAGACTGGAAAAGCTGATGTCCCTTTCGGTCTTCTACTGAGAACATACAATGCTGTCACTCTCTAAGAGCAGACGCCTTGGGGAGGCTGGTATGGGGTTTGGAAAGCTGAAAACCCCACAAGACCTCAGCTTGGAAATCCCACTCATCACGCTACCTTTTGCTTTCTGCTCTCTGTTTTCTTTATCTCTCTCTCTCTCTCTCTCTTTCTGTGTTGATGAAGCTCCCACAGTCTTGCTCCACTTCAGCCACTTGGCTCAGGGACCTTCGCTCTGTGACTAAGCACTTGTGAGGGTCAGAGTTTTACACACCATTAGCCAGTTTCTGAAAGCACCGTAAAGTGTAGCACATGCAGTGATTTTAACTTTTTTCCAGACTCGCGCTTACTGTATGTTTCTTCCTGAGGCACGCTCACTGATCTACCTACGAAAAAGGAAATGAAAGCCAGTGACACAAATGAGCGAAATGCAGAACAGATGTGCACAAGTGATGTTTGGGAGGCAACTGAAGCAGCGGACGATTCAGCTCCCGATTCAGTCCATCTACCTACAGTCCACCACATTGTTATACTTTTGATGGTGAAATGCGGCACTTTTTCAATATTTATGCTACAACCCGGGACTTTCCCCAAAGAATCGAACCTACAAGAAGAGCAAAATACGTTTTTCGGCTCTTAGTCAGAATCCTAAAAACTTCCTAGAATTCAAAATGACTCCACAGGCTAAATGTAAACACGTCCGGGGTTAAGATCAGTCGAAACTCTCACGTCACCTTGATGTCACTTAACGTTTAGTTTTATAAGTAACGATCATTTTTATCATCAGGCTTTTTGATTGAAACAGAAACTAAGAGCTAGTAAGGCAGAGTTTGAGCATTTTAGCAAAAAAAAAAAAAAAAGTCAAAATCCCAAATGCAATAAATGTTTTTGTCTTTTTTCTACTTCTTATGCATTTATTAATGCGTTAAGCAAGCAGCGAAAAAATATTTATATTCTTGTTGTAACTAGTCTGAAATGTCCTGCTTAAAATGACTTTTTGTAAAACATTTTATATATTTACTCTTAATAAAAACGATCATTTATGAACACTTAACCTAACTTAAATAAAAACCATTTACAGCATTTTATTTCCCGCTGAGGTGCAATTATGAAGGTTGTTGGCTTTTACGCAACTGACACATTCTGACATGGCTGTTTTAATAAGAAAAGTTTAGAATTAAAATTAAAAAGGCGGTTTCTCTTACTATTCTTTATGACCTTATGTCCTCGGTTCTGACACAACATATTCAAAACAGAACGATTTCATCGCTTTCTTTTCCATAAATGCACTGAGTTGAGCTGAGAGCAGAGACATGAAATCAAATCATATTTTGTAAAAAAATTCAAATAAAAAAATTAAAAATCCCTGAAAAAAGGCTTTGAACATGGTGGGTTAAATGATGGAGTGTTTAATACATTCCCCTCACGCTTGAGATCCGATAAATCAGATAAAATGCTGCTTAGTGGTGTTTAGTAGGGAACTGTCTGAACTTGTGTTTCAAGGGTGACTTGATGAACACTGATTAAAACCGTTCGGTACATTAAACTCTCGCTCATGAGGGTCCGAGTGTTCGTCTGCGGGTTTTGATTCACGATTTTGTGAGTTGTTACGTACTTGGCTTCGCGTTGATGATGACCTTTTCTCCAGAATGAGGGGCGGGGAACCGAGCCGGGTCTCCGATCTCCTCCGAGGAGCCGAATTCCACCAGTTCCACCAGACTGAGAGGAACGCTCCATTTCAGCAGAAAGCGCTGGCCTGAAGGAACTCCTCCACTTACACCACCGCCTACACCTTCCTGAGGAGAGCTGGAGAGACGGCAGTTTGGAAATTTGAGATGAGAGATGGATTGTGCCAGACGGATGGACATGCAGGGTGAGGGGCAGCGTAGACTTCACAGGTTGAAATTATGGTATCTCAGAAGGTTCAAAAATGAAACAATATCTAATATTACACTTTGAAATATCATGTAAATGATATTATATATATAGACTGACATGGTGTGTTTAAGCCAATTTCAAAATTTGAAACTTAACTGAAGCGCAGCAGAAAGCATCCTTGCTAATTCACCTATAAAATAATACTTACAAAACACATTGCCTGATTATTTTTAACCACCTTTTAGACGTTTTTTTCCAAAAATCTACAACACACAAAAAAACCCATTTGAATTGAAATATAAAAGCTAAAAGAGAAGATGTTTACGTGTACTATGACCCATTATTAATCTCACTGAATGACTGATTTACGCTGGTAATGGGGAACGTCTGTGGAACTTTCTATTTAAGCATTAGCAGCAACACTGCAGTCCTGAGGAGTCCTGAGCACAGCTGACCTAAAGCTGTGGAGCAGGGAGTCGCTGGCGTGGAGATAATTATAGGTGTGGGGAGTTCCTCACCGCAGGTTGGGTGTGGCGCACATGAGCACGTCGTTGAGGAGGAACAGTCGTCGCTCTTTCGTCTTGATGATCTCCCCTCGATCGTTGTACACCGTCTCAACTACGTCATCCGAGCGGATCAGATATCTAGAGCCGCTGCTCAGGAGCTGGAAACAGTAACAGTTAAAAAAAACAGATGTCACACTAAACCTTTTTAACATTTAAACGCAAATGTTTATGTAGAAAACAAGACAGTTCGTTTAGTTTTTAACTCCATCACACACACACACACCTGTGGGGAGCAGGGACAGGAATGGTACCTTGCTCAAGGGCAACCTACTGGTCTGGGATTCAAACCCATGACCTTCTGATCCTGGGGCACAGTCCCTGACCACTAGGCCAGCGCTGCCCCAAAATACTTCTGTTGCATTTCACCCGTACACACACGTGAAGCAGGGGGCAGCTATTTAAAGCACCTAGGGAGCAGTGATGGGGGCGGTACCTTGCACAGGGATACCTCAGGGCAACCAACTGTTCAGGGATTCAAACCCACGACCTTCCAATCCTGGGCCAACTCCCTACTAGAGCACCGCTGCCGTCAAGCAGACGTTTTTTAAATAATCAGAAAATCCCCTTCAAATTTCAACATTTCTAAAACAAATATACATCTGCACCTGCAGGCTCAACTAAACACACGCACACACACACACACACACACACGCACACACACACACACGCACACTATGGTGAGGCTGATTCCAGGCCAGAAGTAGTGTAACATAACACAGCAGCCCAGCTGTTTTGGCCATGAGAGAGACGCAGGAGGCTGATGAACGTCTGAATACCAGACGACTCTGGAGAGAACTTCTCCCAAATATGTGCAGCATCCCATCTCCTAAAGAGAGCACGGCAGCCAGTGCACTCACTCCTTCACAACACACCACAGTGCCTACAGATCAGCACGGCGGGAGTAAAGCGCAGAACGCACGCGGCTGTCTTTAATCCTGCAGGCTGGCTTTATTTGACGTGCTGGTTCATTAGGGAAATGAATTAGATCAGGAGAGGAGCAGCCAGATTCTGCACTGCTTGGATTTTGTTGGCCAGATGGGCGTCAGCAAAGTGTGAAAGGATTTAGGTGACGATTGACCTCTAGTGTTTGTTACTAACATTAGCACTTCACAGCCATGATGCACAGAGTAGCCACTGAATAAAATCCATTTCATCGAGCTTACAGGAACTTGGCTTCAGCGTGAGCTTTGTTGAGATGGAGGCAGAAGACATTGTTTTTTTCATCATTTTTCTGCTTCTGATGAGAAGAAGGAATACAATTCTGAGCGCTGAGCCATCGTTCATTCATGAGATTAACCTCAGACGCCGCAAAAATGAGTTTGCTCTCGTCACCACCGTGACTGGAATCAAGAGGGTGTGGAGATGAAGACTCCAGCTGAAATGAAACAAAAAGCGCTTTCCATGGACCATTTTTCCCTCCTCCTACCTTGTTGAGGTAGCGTTCATTCATGGCCTTTGCGATGTGCCTGATTTCACAGCGCTGGTCAGCTTCTCTCTTCTTCTCGTTGAGCTTCTCAGCCAGAGTCTCCAGCTCAGTGAGAGCCATCTGCAGGGGCAGCCGGTCAGCATGGCCCACTGGAGTGTTCTTCAGCATGTCCTGCACACAGAGCAGGCGTGACACGCCATCAGATTTGGCCAAAGAAAAAAATAAATCTCGTGTATATGAATCGCTGTTGGGATGGTTTTATTTCACATTTGATGAGTAACTGTGTCAGACAAAAGAAATTACAGTAAATGAATAAAAATAAAAGAACACATAACAACATTTGAATGCTCAGTATCTAAAAGTGCACCAGGGATGATCTCCCAGGAAAACTACTGGTCACATGATGGATCTCAGCCATGGTTTTAGCTGAGATTTAAAACAGATAAAGTTCCAGGAAGTCTGACACATCTGGGAACAGTGGTCCAAGTCTTTGTAGCTCGAACGGAAAAACCTGAATGACCAAATTCCGAGCGTCTGTGTTGCAATATGTTTGAAAACGGTGAGACATACTGGCAAAATGAACAGAAGAATAAAGAAAGTAAGGAAAGTGCTCCCTCTACTGGATGTTATCAAGTTGTACAACAGGAAGCAAGGCGAGCAGATCCGAGTGTGTGGGAGTGACTGTGAGTGTGTGTTACCTGCAGGAGCAGGATGAACTGGGGGAATCTCTGTATAGGCTTCATCATGAGCCCATACAGAGTGACTCGGTCTCTGCTGCTCTCCTGCCGTTGCTAAGAGACACAAAAAGAGGGCATCTTTATCGGAGGTGGGCAGTAAACAGCTACGTTTCCTCACAGTGCTTCTTTTGCACCCCCCGTGTCTTGCGCGTCTGTATGTTGATCAAACCTTGAGGAAGTCGAGGAAGCAGGGTTTAGATGCGCAGGCCTTTCTCACCACCTCCATGGCTGTGCTGAAGTTATTCACATACTCGCTGTACGCGTCTAGCACCATGGACTTGGAGAACTGAGGAACGACAAAGAAATCAATACAGGCAGGAGTTACTCAGTAATCCAACACACCTGCTTCTGTTCATCACCTGCTCTTCAGCGCCTGTAATGATGCATTTCAGTCCAAACATGGCATATATTTGCAGATTTGCTTCCCGATTTCATGAATAATGTCTCCTGGGCCAGTTTTCTAATGTGTGAAAGGGTTCGGAATAATTATGGAAGGAGTGTCTAGAGCTATAACTGTGGTTTCTGAATGGAAAACTAAAATGTGCTTTTAAAGACAAAAGCTCGTGTCCCGCTTGGGTATAATTGCTACTTAGGCAAACGTGAAGACATTAAAAGGTGTTCACTCGCTGAAAAACCTCGTTGTCCCAGCGCAGATGAATTCTATCAGCCAAGACATGGGAAACTCTTTTCAGCCATGGTAGGTAAGAAACAGTGCAAACGTTTCACTGAACCATTCCTCTGAGCACAATAGGATGTAGGCAGGTGTAAACCCACTCCCGTTGTTGGTTGGAACTGACCGAGGCCACGAACACGTCTCCAATTGTTTGCAAGTTGTCCCAGTCAGCCACCCGGCTGGCCAGCGCGATCTGGAACAGGGCATGACACTGCAGGATCTCCCGAACTCGGTAAAACACCATCTTGCATTTTCTCTCGCTCAGCATCCTGGGCTCGATCTCCAGGAGAGGTTTCTCGTACTGCTACGGTGGACAGCGAGGCAGGGAAAGAAGACACACGGTGATGCTTTTACACACAAACATAGTTTACAGAGTTTATAACAGTTATACGATCCTGTTCTGTGTATTGTCTTGTTCTCTGTTGTGCACGTTGTCTTGTTTTCCTATTAGCCACATCAGTCGGTTAGAACTTAACAGCGCAGGCACGAGTTCTTGGGTTTGGGTGTGAGGGCCACAAAAAAGTGAACCCCTATTCGAGAACAGCAGAGCGGGTCGCAAAATGCACAAAAATAAACAAATGAAAAATGACCAGCATAAAGATACCTCAAGTATTCGCCGCATTGCTTCCAAGTAATTCTTCTCGCTTTCTAATACTGACTCCAGAATACACCTCCTGACCACCTGTTGGCATGACAACAAAGATTATTACTTAACACATGGGCTCAAAGGGTCTGGTTAAGGTGTCTTTGTGTAACGTGTAATTGCATAAGTTTCCACAGTGTGTGTGTGTGTGTGTGTGTGTGTGTGTGGGGGGTATACCTGCTGTTGAGAAAGGCCCTCAGGGGCAGGTCCTAGCACTGGCTCCACATTAAAACACTCCACCTCAATGAAGAGCTCAGACTCCTCTTCATCAAAGCAGGACATCTTCCTCTCTAAGGCACAGCAAAGCACATGAGGAAGGTGGGGAAAGCTGCTAGTTTCCAATCTGGTACAGATATAAGTATTTCTGCCCAAAGGACAGTTTTAAAATCAAACTGACCACCTTTTTCCTGTCTTCGCTTACATTTTGGAGGAGCACAGTATGAGAAATGTAACCGTAGACGGCGTCTACATGTGGGGGCCTGAGAATGTTTCACTGGAAGGTCAAGAAAAGCCATCTTACCGGGGCAGAAAGACTTGGTCCGAATGAAGGACTTGCCCTTCTTCACTGCAGCTTTGGTTTTTTCCAGGCCGTCTTTGGTCCCGTGTTTGGCCGCCTTCACCAGCTTTTGCATCTGTTCCATAGTAATGAGCATTTGTCAGTCCTGCAGGTGGTTTTCTACAGAAAAGTCCAGGCAAACTGAACTTGATCCGGAGAGGATCAGTCCAGCGACTTCACCTGATCTGAACTGTCAGCCACAACTCCGCATGCTCCTCAGCTGCTCTGATACTCAAGAAGTTGCTGGAGGTGGCAGGAGACACACCTTAAGCATTACCACCCTCTTTGTCCCATAAACAGGCTGTTTTCGTTCCTGCGCCTTTGAGACTGCTCTGTATTGTTTCTCATTCAAGAGCAGGCTGACATGAGGAGATTATCTAATGAGTTCTTGCGCATTCACTTCCGTATCTTATGGAGACACATAGGTGTTTCATAAAATGTAATCATTTAAGTCCAAATTTTCATACACGTTAAGAGTTTAAAATACATATTACCATAAAGCTCTGTTTTCATAAAGAAGGGAAAGACCTTTTATTAGGCCCTAAACAGGAGAGAAAAGTCATGCTTTACAAACACAGACCCTTTCGTTATTGATCGTATCAAGATTAGAATCAGCCACTGTTGATTATCAGCTCAGTAAAATTAGTTTCCCAGTCAGTTCTTAAATCGCTCTCATTGTTAATAAGGCGTATTAGAGCAAAACGATCTCTGTGGAGCTGAGAAGCACCCTTTATAAACACCTGATGTGTGACTAAACAGATGCCCTCCACTAATGATTACACAGACATGGGGATGTGACACAGGGAAAAATGACCAGCGAAGGACAAAAACACATTCTACCAGAGAGAGAGAGCGACTGCAACAGCAGCTCGGTTTACACCACCGGTATAATAAATCTCTATGCAAATCCTTCTGACCTTCTTCTGATCATTAACTTACTTTGGAGTAAACATCAAGCTAGCTTCTTTTTGTAGGACAGCAGGACATCTAATCCAATGCATGTTCCCACCACTGGGATCTGCATTCCCCATTATTTCAGATAAGTTAGCCCCTATACTGCTGGAGCAGTCAGCGAGATGTGTGGTTTACAACATGGGCTTGGAGTAATCGGTAACATTTAAATGACATGCAAAGCGACATGGGAAAAGTCATGAATGACGAGGACCAACACAGACAACACCCGCTACACCCAAACACAGACGCACACACAGACTCTCCTAAAGCTAGCATGCTTCAGGTCCTACTGCTGTGAGAGATGAGGCATGGATGGGCTAAAGATGGAGGTAAGATGTCATTTGTCAGTGGGCAAAAAGTGGCGACCCACCACCAACAGAGTGTTCAAGAAATAGTTCGGTTAAAGAAGTCGGTGATAAATCCACATCGTACTGCTTGCTACGTGAAGACGATTGGTGAGGGAAGTTTGTTTCTTTATCTTTGCACAGGAGCTATAAAAGAAGTGCAGGATTATACCTTATCAGCTAGCACTGAACGCCCTTGGCTCATACGGTTTCTGACACTTCACGCCCATAAAAATGGACTACCTTGCTCAGCCGAAGGCCGTAAGATAAACCGAATGTACTAAGAAAGACTCTTTCTATATCAAAATCCAAAATATTATCCAAAATGTTTTTTCTTTGCTGACTTTCTTGCTGTTCGTCGTCTTTATAGGGGCTGAAATATCAAATAATAAAGCTTAAGCTTAACGGCGCATTATGGCTATTATTATTATTATTCTTGACTGCTTGAAAAAGAACTTCTTGTTCTGTTAAATCTGTCTTACCTGCGGATTTCCTGGTGGTTAAAAGACAAAAAAAACCCCAAAAAAACAGTAAGTCCTTCGTAGCTCCAGTGCAACACTAAAAAAACAAAAACAAACTTCAGATATCAAAACCTCACCTTAGGGTGAGGGCCAGATTGGGTATGTTTGATTCATTTTTTCCCCCGAACTATTGCTTTGAACAGGGAAAGGAAGACCTGCATGAACAGACAGGTGGGATGGACTCTGGGTTTTTACCTTCTGCTCATGTTTGTGTCTGAGCTGCTGGAGTTCTACTGTTCCCACTGCGTTTGCCATTAGATCTCTCACCTTTTTCTCATAGTGCTCTTTCAAGCGTGACAGATCTTGAGAAAGCTGCACAGAGGCAGAGTTACAGGAGTTACCTTACACACACTTCAGAAGACACAAACACGAATGTGCGCACACAAACGCACTCACACAATCACTTCGACCACTTTCATTTACACACGTCTTCGGTCACTTTACATGCACACCATGGAATCAGTGATCAGCCTGAGAAGCTGGACTGAACCAAGAACACTGCAGCATCAAACGCTGTTGCATTAACGCTTGAACAAACATCTGCACGTCCTTCTACTTGCCTGTCTATATCTTTAAATGCTGGTCCATATGTATCAGTATTAAAAAACCAAGAAATAAGGATTAAACTTTTGGTTTAGAACAATATACCAGATTTATTTCTATTATTTTAAAAATGAGGTAAAATGAGAGGATTGTAGCACAGCGTTCCAGCATCACCTAAAGTTTCTGCTCCTCCAGACTGTGAGAAATGCATCAAATATAAGTTTGGAAATATCTACAGACACTTTTATAATAACTCCCACTTTACCAGAATTCATTGCTGAAATCTATGAACCTATAAAATGCATTTGTCTTTCTTGATTTTCTGGTGTTAACCAGAGGAGGGCGGGTTTTGCCTCTGTCGTCTTCGGCAGGGACTCTTATTGTGAAACTACTTTGTGACAACTGTTGTAAAAAGTGCTGCAGAAATAAAACTGACTTAAAACATTGGCCAAACATCACCACGCCTCTTCTCCTCTTTCCTGGCAGCTCCATCTTCAACATCCTCCTCCCGATATAATCCTCGTATCTCCTCTGGACGTGTCCAAACCAACGCAACCTTGCTTCTTTAACTTTGTCTCCAAGACCACTACCCTGACCTGTCCCTCTAATATACTCATTTCTAATCCTGTCCATCCTCGTCACACCCACCAGTCTTAAAATCATATCAAACCATTGGTGTGCATGTAATGCAGTGACTCAAACCCAAATCCGAGACAAGGACACACACAGGCACAAGAATGAAAAATAAGCATAAGACGCTTTGAAACTGTAACCCTTTCCCGAGTCAATATCCCTAAAAGTGTGGAAATAAGCAGTTGCTAAGCTGCACACTACTTCAATATTATTGAACACCCCGCAATAACAGGTAGTCTTTTAAGATTTCACACTCGGAATGAGTGGAAACTCATTTAAACAGATGTAGAAACAGATACCAAAAGGTGAAAACACAGATGCACAATGCAGACCCGGCTATGTGAGAATAAAAAACGTTCTGCAGATTTGTCCCTTTTATGGAACTGTGAGCAAAAGCTGCTGGGATGAGTGAACCGGTGGTATCAGTGAGCGCTGTCGGTTTATTTTGGGGTGAAGCGTCTATAAAAAAAACAAAACAAAAAAGCTTTAATGTAAAAATATAAAATAAAAGGAAAGAATACACACGTGTGTTTTCTTGCTGGGTGGTCGCCCGCGGACGAAGGCGCTCGGGAGGCCGTTCTCTGCGTGGCCGTTCTCGGCATCGCTCGCCTCCTCGTAACTCTCAAACTCGCTGGAGCTCCAGCCGTTGTCCAGAGAACTGCTGCCGCCCTCCTCCCCCAGCTCCACGTCATCGTAGATCATTTCATCTGGGTCTGACACACACACACACACACACACACACAAAAACACACGCAAACACACACACACACACACACACACACACAAAAACACGCAAACACACAAGCTTATCGATACAGTCAGCAGGTAAGGAGCATCCGTAGCACAGTTCTGTCATTATAATTACTGCCGGACTCGCTCATTATTACTAACTTTATCCTTTTTGAGAAAACGAAACTAAACTCTGATTGGTTCGGGATTATTTTTAGAATATTTCCCAATTGCAGAAGCATGAGGATGACATTCAGATGACATCCGCTATTGCTGATGCTGACTGGACAAGAACGAACTGCTTGTAAGTTTCAACTGTAGTTTCGCTCTGTAAATGACCAAGTTCTTGAGCGGACTGTGAGGCAATGTTTTAACAATCACAGAAAAAAAAAAAAAGAAACGTAAAAAGGAAAAGAAAACGTTATTTTTGGTTTTTATTTGCTCATTTGAGCACTTACGCAGTACAGAATGCCAAAAAAATCTATGAATCTGCAAAGCTAAGAAGAGAAGAGTGAAAAGGTGACACATTTCACATAGAAAGTAGGAGACAGTGAGAACAACAGAGAATGAGAGAGAGAGAGAGAGAGAGAGAGAGAGAGAGAGAGAGAGAGAGATTGCAGGGGAGAAACTGACCTGTTGTGGATCCAGAATTCTCTCGAGGCACATCATCGTAAATAACCTCATCTGGATCTGAAACACAAATGCGACCACACACACACGTCCTTAAACTTCACGTCTGTTTGGTTGGATAAAGACGGCGTGTTTGTGTTTGTGCTGATCGTGCAGCAGTCTGACCCGAGCGGATATGGACGTGCGGAAGGAAAGCCCGGTTGGAGGAGCACTTCCTCTACAGAAGAGGAAGGAAAGGCGTCTGGGAATTCAATTCAGAAAAAGGAAAAATGGAACAAGATTGTTGCTTATACTACACCTTGTGTACACCTTCACACACACACACACACACACACACACACCTCTGATGGACCGTATACAGATCATGTAATACACGCTCTCTAGACGTGAGCATGGACTGAGCCACAGAAAATCCTTCATGGACTTATCGGCATCCTGTCATTCCGATTAGAAGGAACTAAATCATGGCTCAGGGTAGCTCGTGTTAGGAATGCCAGGAATGTAAAGTGTGGGGGTAACATGCATTAATAATCCTGTCTGAAACATTTGGCACGGCTCAGGCGTCAAGTTGGAAATCAAGTCCTGGAGGAAAAACTTTGCTCTTTCATTTGAGCCATTAAAAGAGCCTTACTCTCCATCCAGGCCGTGTTGGCTGGGTCTGAAACCCACTTAGTCAGAGCGTCTTCTTCCTTTATCACTGGATACTCTTCACTGAAGACGCTGCAATGAGATGAAACACACACACACACACACACACACACACACACACACACACTGTTTGGACATCCAGCACATGATGGAGCACAGTAACATCAGCAGAAGAGAAACAGAATCCCTCTCACAACGGTCTAACGGTACGACAGTAGAGCTTTCCTAACTCCACACTTCTACATCACCTGCAATCATCAGTTAATGATCTAGTGACTAGATCATTAACTGATGACTGCAGGTGATGTAACCCTAACCCTAACCCTAGGAAAGGTTGTTCCTGCTCTAGTCCTTCATCTATTTAGTAGAGCAGGAACAACCTTTCCTTATACCTGCAGTCCGTTATAGACACAGGAGTTAATGAAACAGAACATAAAGTGATACAGAACAGAAAAACTCATTTCTAAAAAGCAAATCAGAACATCGAAGTGCATTCAGTTTATTGCGAGAACAAAAACTGACCAAAAAATGACCCAAACTCACTTGTCTATTAAGGCATTCCCCGTCCCCACCACGGTCACTGTAAAAAAGAAAAAGACATTATTATTATTATTACGCTGTTTATTATCATTGTTATTAGAGATCCCCAAACAAAACTATCCACTTCAGCCTGAATGTTTTATGTCCTCGCTGTGCAAAGCCGAATATTGGACTCTGAGCTCAAATAGCTGCATTTTATTGGTTTTATTGCATCCCCTAGAAATAACTATCGCTCTTCCCTGCTTATCCAGGATGCATCGAGTTCTAATGTCTACATTTTTTTGAAGCGGAAGCACAAAGCATCAGCTGGAGGCAAGGTTTGAACACTCCCAGCAGACATGTCTTGCTGATTTTGCGACAAAAAGTCCACGTCCTTTGCAAAACAAACTTAAATAAGGTTAATTTTACTAAGTTTAACATGAAAGGAAAAGGTAAGACCCTAGAATAAGTGGGTTTCCATGATTTCTGCACAGGCCAATTCATCCTTTCCTGCCTTTCAGTTGACAAAAATGTGGAGCATAAACTTTCCACCAGCAGAGGGCGACAGCTTAACTGAAGTGATCAAATGTGGCCAACCATCTGGACCATCCTGAACTGAACCCTTAAAGGAAAGATTAGA
The DNA here is from genome assembly GCA_017165825.1 of Hepsetus odoe. Classification (NCBI taxonomy): domain Eukaryota; kingdom Metazoa; phylum Chordata; class Actinopteri; order Characiformes; family Hepsetidae; genus Hepsetus; species Hepsetus odoe. Next base: position 3,259,411 of record CM029374.1, on the reverse strand, counting down.
TCTAACTCTGTTCAGCAGAGACAACTTGTCTTATTTGGTACATGAGAACACCGTAATGTAGCATTTATTTACAACGCAACGGCATCTCCCTTTATCTGAAATCTGCAACGTGGACATGCATGCTGAAAGTTCCAACTCCAGTCCAAAATAGTTCTCCACACTGTTGGAGAACATTTGAAACATTCCACAGAGTGGTCAGGAGGTCAGACACAGACCACGCTGTGACTGAGAAGTGCTCCAAACTAAACCTTCTGCACCAAACCGAAGAAATACAAACCCTTCCAACACGGTTCAGCTCTGCACCTCAACTCTGCTCACAGCTACAGCTCCTTTTCTAGACTTTCGAAGTCAGACGTTGGCATGCATGACATTTGCAGAAGGTTTAACGTCGGATAGGTGAGGAATGAAACAGTGAAAATGTTTTAACCACACAGACAGCGGTCGAGGCCACTTTAACGATTTGGAGAAAACAGGAAACCCTCATCGCAGCCAAAGCTAAAGCCCTGCTATATTTAGCCTCTGTTTCCTCGTGGAACACTTCAGAAACAGAGGTGGTGCAGCAGAAAGGAGGAAAAAGGAGAGCTGAGAGGGCAAGGACACTGGCGTTGATGGTTATCACCTATTCTCCAAAGACAACAGAGAAAAAGAACAAAAACAGGGAGCAGTTTTTTCCTTTACCGTCCTCATCCACTGAGAAGTGTCTGATGATGACGGGTGTGGTGTAAGCAGGTGTAATGATGGGCACGCTGGAGGGTGTGGCGTAGCCGCAGGGAATTGGCACCGCGTAACCAGAGGGCACAACGGGGCTGCGGGGTAATTCCTGGGAATGGCCTTCATTCTCATTGGAGGGAGAAGAGGAGAGAGGTGGCACTTGCTGCTGCTGGATGGGGGTAATATCGATCACTGAGTAAGGGCTGACTTTGGCTGGTGCCGCCCTGGAGGATCTGTTACCTACCAATCAGAATAAGACAATATCAGACTGGCTTTGTTACTAAAAAGCAAATAAAGCCTCTTGTAAGATTTTTCCGACCAGATGCAGCCATCAAAAGAACGTGTTACCTTTCTTAGAAGGTCACAGATATTTCTTTAACATTTTGGAATGTTTAGTTTAACATTATGATGTTTTGCAAGTGTTATTCACTCATGCTTCACATTTGGTTAAAAAACTCTTTAAACTGCAACGGTTTAAAAGACTCCAAGATGCAGATGGGCGCTAACATCACACCGAGGGGATAAAATGTCAAATATTTATTAGAGGACATAGTTTCGTTTAAAATAAATCATTTGGGTGTTTGATACGCTGTTATACTGCGCGCTCATTTGCATTAAAATATATGCATAGAAATATATCACGTTAAAATATATGCCTCTGGAGACATGTCTGTGTTTAAAAACTCAAGAGTGGAGCGGCAGGAGTGATCTGCGACAGTCGGGTACCGACAAGAGTGAAAGGCAAGGTCTACAGGATGGTAGTGAGATCAGCAATGTTGATGTTTGGAGGTGATGAGGATGGAGCTGCCAGGCAAAAGGACAAGAGGAAGGTTTATGAATGTGGTGAGAGAGGACATGCAGGCAGTCGGAGGGAAAGAGGAAGATGCAGAGGATGGGAAGAAGCGGAGACGGATGATATGCTGTCGTGGCCGAAAGCCAAAAGAAAAATGAAATAGAACACGATGACTTGTGTCTGTAATAGCTTTCCTTCTTTTTAAAAACTCTTCCCATTGTTTGCCACTCTGTACATTTTTCTATGAATTTTGGGCTCCATGATCAAAGTGTGCTGAAATCTTCATCAGAAGATCTCTTTCTTGTCCACACTGTCCCCCATTGCAGCCTAGTCAAAAGACAACATATTGGAGCGATTATGCATCTGTGCCAGTCTTCCAGCAGTCAGGATCCTACCATTTTGAGCAGCAGGTTCTTTGGCATCTTCTGGAGGTGGAGGCAGGTCTCTGTCCAAGCCTGCAGCAGCAACTGAACCATCCGAACTCGGTTTGTCTTCAGGGGGAGCAGGTAGGTCACTTAATGGGGCTGTTGTAGGTAATGATGAGGCACGAGGGGTGGGACAGTTCTCGGGAGGTGGCGGTAGATGGGCTTCTGCGTTGCCTGAGCTCAGAGAGCCGAGGTTGTTCTCGTTCCCTGGACTGAGTGCACCCGCTGAGGAGGGCGGGTTAACGGGGGCAGATGTTGCTGTCGCCCCACTGTGGTCTGCAGCCCAATAATCCTGCACGGGAGGAGCCGGCGGAGGGCGATCAGCTTCGGGAGCTTCATCGCAGCTATCCTCAAACTCAAACAGCTCTCCCTCCTCTTCATCATCTAGCACTAAACAGAGAGAGATGTTCAGTGAGGAAGACAAAGACAAAAGAACAATCCATAGTATAAACCACTTCTTAAGCACTTCTGACAGTGATCTCGCTGAAGAACATCGAAAAACATGAAGATCAGGGGTGTATTAGTGCTTCTTATTCCATTTTTTATACTTCAAATTAAACTGCTCCACACTCTGCTTTTGTTTTTTTTAATTCTGATTTATATTTGTACCAGATCAGATTTGAAGAACGGATTCTAGCTTCAGGCTTCCTGATGCTCTTTGAAAGTCACACTAAAAAAGATCATGTGTGCATCCAGGAGTTCCTTATACTTAGAAACACTTGGAGTGAAGTGGAGGTTAAGCCTGGCTCCCCCCCTTCTCCTGGCCAGCAGCTATTTTGGAGAACCACTTAGTAGAGCTTCATGGACCACCCTTAAAGAAATACAGAAATCAAAAGGGCATGTCTGTAATTTGAAGGGTGGATCCATGTTCCGAATGAAACCGTTCTGAGGCACATCTGTAGCACACGCTGCAAAGAAGCAGCTCCATTAACTGCAAACGTAAAACAGGAAAAATGCTGCAGCGCCGTCTCAAGCGTGATACTCCGTGACTGAAACTGAGCCTCTTAGGTTCTCTCATCTCCTCCCACAGCGATAACTGATAAGCTAAAAATAAAGAATTGAAGTGCTATAATATTTTGTAAGACTGTAGTGCGTGAAACTTCACAAATTTACGAATTGTTAATCTATTAAAAAAAGCTTGCAATTCTTCAAAACTACGGTGTACAAGAAGGTAAACTGTTATCTAACAGTGGGTACAGTCAACAGCCAACGAGTGATAAACAACAGCGAATTCTTTGGAAGGGAAAAAATCAAATCCAGTGGCAAAAGTGATGTGTGCGGTGGAAGGAAAAAGGATTAGGTCGGCAGGAAATGAAGTTATAACAGGAACAGGGACGAGTTTCCCCCCAAAGGCCTGATCCGGACGGGGAATCCCAGCCAACAGCCAGACAAAATGGAAATGAGTGTATGATCAATATCAGTCAGGGGTTTTCATTCAAATGCATCAATGCACCACAGTGTATTAATATAATCAGGGTCATCTGTTAAAATGTTTCGGTCTCAGTGCTCGGGTTTCTATCCAACCTGGACGGACAGTCAGCTGTAGTTTTTATATCCACGCTGGATGTCCCAGCAATGAAGAAGGTGAATGTTTGATGACTGGAGAGGGTACCTGGGCTCACAAGCTTTTCTGTCCCATTTCTTTACAACAAGCTCAACAATCCTCCTAGAATTGAGATTTTTCTTTTTTATATTTTAGGTTCAGATTATTTTTATAACTGCAAAAGTTTGAGGCAGGTGTGGAAAAAATGCTGTAAACAAAGAACGCTTTCAGAAAAGTGTTCATTTATTTTCATCAATCAACAAAATGCAGTGATTGAACAAAAGAGAATCCAAATCAAATCAATATTGGGTGTGACCACCCTTTGCCTTCTAAACAGCATCAGTTCTTCTAGGTACACTTGCACACGGTTTTTGAAGGAACTCGGCTGGTAGGTCGTTCCGAACATCTTGGAGAACGAACCACAGATCTTCTGTGGATGTAGCTTCCTCACATCCTTCTGTCTCTTCATGTGATCCAGACACACTGGATGATGTGGAGATCAGGGCTCTGTGGGGCCAGAAGAACTGATGCTGCTCTGAAGGCAAAAGGTAGTAACACCAGATATTGATTTGATTTAGATTTTTCTTTTGTTTGCTCACTTTGCATTTTGTAAAACAATCATTATTTATATTTCTGAAAGCGCTCTTTGATTACAGCATTTTTTCACACCTGCCTAAAACTTTTGCACAGTCCTGTATATGTATAAATATGTGTGTGTGTAAAAAACTTAATATATATAGATATGTTTTAAAAAGTCTAAACAATAATTTCTGAAATGATACGGCTCAGCGCTTCTTTCCTTGTCGCACAGACTGACAACAACTTCCATTAATGGTGAAAAACTCATTAAAGCTGAATTTGAAACCAAGCAGGACGATTTGGAAAGTCTGACTCCATGGCATGTGCAATATCGACACTATCGACACTTCATTTGATAAAAAAGCTCAATGTTAGGGGTGACCAATGAAAAACTAGGATGATTGCAATCAATGCTTCATATACTGTGCTGTACTAAAACCCCAACAGGACTCTTTCTGTATAAAATTGGGCTTTAAGGTAGATGAAGCTCCAGAGAGAACTTGCTGAACCCCCTTTGCAGTTACCGGTACGGCATTTTGCCCGTTTTCCTGCTGTCACGCTGGTCAGACTGTCTCTGCCTGCACGAGCTTGTAAATACAGCTGCTGGAAACTACTGCTGTTCTGCTGAAAGGCTGAGTGACAGCTTGATAGGCAGGACGGGAGATCGGCGGGAAACGGAGGGAGGGATGGAGGGGGAGAGGGAGAGAGAGCCCTCCTGGCCTGCTCTTGGATTACTGAATCATGTGTCAGAAATGTAAGAAATACATGGGAGGTATCGGACATGTTCTCCATTCCCCTTTTCCTTGCAGACTGACTCCAAGAGACCACGTGGTTTATCTCCCAGCTAAAATAACTTCAACAAACAGAGGGCTAATACTCTGCAGGGATTCTATAAACTACGCCGTCAAGGTTCATTTGAGAGGAAACCGTTCATTCTGGCAACGCTGCTCAGGAAATGATGTCCTTGGGTGGAAACTGTTATCTGTAAAGGTCAACAAATCCAGCACCCAGAGCTGGGGAAGGCCTTCGCACTGAAATACCAGAGATTCCTTCTCCAGCACCCACCAGAATAGCACGCCGTCTCCAGTCAGGCATCCTCCTGCTGTGATATTTTCAGAAAAAGATGGTTTGATTCCGCCTGGTTTGAAATGTCCTTCTTTCCCTGCTTTATTTGACAGCAGTGAGCGAATTCGGCCACACGTCTCGACTGATTTACGGAGCTAGTAGCTAAAGTTGTGCTCAGCCTCTGCATGTTCTGAGCCGTCGATTCAATCACACGTCGTGTGTTCACAAAGCTGTCAGCACATAAACAAGTATGAAGAAACTCAAATGAATCTGTTCAAATCTGAACACTCAACAGGGCATATAGTTCACTTATTCATATATTATATGGGTTGCCTGTCGGCGAGGACCAGTCAAGACCGGTAGGGTCACATGCAGTTTGTTTAAGTCACTGGGTTTCACTGAAGACCAAACCCCCGAACAAGCTGTCAAGCATCTACTGCGTCGCACTCACGTTTCACTGGGCGTGGATGAGATACAGAATGAGGAACGGCCCCTAGCGTTCGGTTCTTAGGTGGTTTTCTTGCATGTTTAGGCCAAAGTTCATCTCTCAGTCTGTTTTCAAATGTGAATATCCGGTAAAAAAAACGAATTATTGGCATAACGCTGTGATACTGCAGTGTGTGGAAGACCCGGGGTCTACTGGTGGTCGTCTAGTGTGCAATAACAGTAGGCCTTAAAAGAATTTCTCAAGGTGAGAACAGATTTGCATGGCTTGAGCTGGAAGTACTGGAACAGCTGCAGATTATTCATTTTACAAGACAATCCAGCCATTATTGTCCATGAAGGACTGCAAGTTCACCGATCTTGGACTCTGCTTCAGCTCTTGTTCTTCTCCTCGTCTCACTTTCCTGTGATGTGATATTAGCAGCTTGTTGTGGTTGCTGTTGAGCTGCATGTTAGTTGCAGTTTCTTTTGCTGTCCCGGGCCACCTGTAACCTTTACTCTAATCTTTCCTGGGCCGGTCATTTAGTAATTACAGGGCACGACGCAGCCTGGAGGACTGTCAAGAAAAGCAGATCCAGCTCTCGCCACCCCAATAAATCAACCTGGGTCACGCCGCTGAATCTAACAGGGCCTGAGGAGACAGAGCAGAGGTTGCGATTAGAGTCACGGGCTCGCGAGAAGGCTGTTTAGAGTAGGTCTAAAATTAAAGAGTTAAAGGTACAGTTTAGAAGATTGAATTTCTCCTTCAGGCTCCAAGTGGAGAGAGTGTCAGTATTTCACTCACTGCAGCAGGGAAGAGAAAAAAATGGAACAGTGAAGGCAGCAGGGGGGGCGAAGGAGAGATTTTCAGGGACGTGCTTATCTAGCCTTCCATCTTTAGTAATGCAGAAAGGAGAGATAAGGCACACCAGTCCTCTCACACACTCCGTGTTGGGTAGAGGTGTGAATCTGAATATTCATTGCAGGAAAACTCCAGCGGAACATTCGATTTGCAAGATATGCACAAAACGCTGCGATTACGCTTCGATAAACTTTGCAATTTGTTAAAAAAAAGCCCTTGCGTTAAAGTTAAAGAGTCGTCTGCATTATTTTGATCAAATCCATTTACTTGTTTGGAGCATCTGAGGCTGGTCAGAATCCCAAATCAGCACAAAAAAGCTGTTCTTGCTTCATATATATATAAAATAAAGAAGCTGTTCTTTAGAAGTAGATCTTATAAAAAAGCAGTTTTTATAATAAAGAAGCTGTTATTTATTTGATATATATACGTAATAAGCCCTGTATTACTATAATGTTACATAACACCCAGCTTTAAAGGTTGATTTTGGCCTCACTATTCTAAACTTTTTTCGTTACATGTAAAGAAAAAAGAGAAGAAAATGAATCCAAACAGCCCTCTCTCCAAAGAGTACTGCAAGCAAAAGTTCAAGATACGTGCAAAACGCAGATATCTCAGCCGAGTCGAGTCGAGTCCGTCGGCTGCGATGCTGTAAGAAGGCACGAGGATGTTTACAGGTGTAGCGATGATTCTATTTGCTGGCAGATTGTCCACTTTTTACATCCTTCAAAATGAGATACAAAGTGGAACTGAAGCCTTGGACGCAAAATGACTTTCGAAGCCGGACGTCTGATCTGTTCACACAGCACACCCTGCTGTCTTTTCATCAAGAATCCAGAAGCGGTTGTGGTTTGCGTGCTAGATGATTGATCTGTGCCGTGGGGTCCCGCCTCAACAGGAGTCTGCTCTCTAAAGTAAGTCTGCACTAAAACACACGATGGAAACGACACGGACACCGACATCGCTGCTGGATCACGGTACTCGTCACAGCCGAGACGTCCAGGCATGGCTGATAGCTGATGTCTGTGAGGCGTAGACGAGGCTCTGGGATCACATCGTTAGGCGAGCGATCAAGAGGAGATTAGTGAGCTCTTAAGAGGGTAATTAAACATGATCACTAAAGGCTGACACTCATCATTGTGTTACAATGTGGTGTAACCTTTGAACAGACTTGCTTCTAATAGTGACTGAAGTGCCTTAACGTTGTGTCACTTCTGATGGGGCACATTCCTTCCTCGTCACACAATACAGAATCTGTTCTCTTCTTCATGCTGCTCAGACATCTTGCTCACTACCCTCTCCACACCCTCCCCCATGGCAACAAGCCCGACTGTACTTTTTTTCATACCCTGATTTCTGCAAAACCTTGCTGTCTGTTTTTGTTCTTCAGTCTGCTGATTCACACAGTCTGCAAGCCACGTTAATACGGCCGGTCCTGCTCTCTCTCTCTCTCTCTCTCTCTCTCTCTCTCTCTCTCTCTCTCTGTACTGACTGCAGAGCTGCATTTCGTGTCCTCCTCTGCACTCGATCCTCTGCGCTGCAGCCCACACGCTCCTCGGTGGCCGAGGCATGGAATGTGTTTACACTTTTTCCTTTTCATTTGCCTTCCTTTCTCCTTTTATCGCTTCCTTGCTCTCCTAATTTTTCCTCTTGCTTTATGGAGCTCATGATGCCAGGAATGTGATATTAATCCCTTCAATCCACTGCAGAACTGCAAGCCATGATTTTGCCCTTGTTCAACAGACACTTGATCGATTTTGCACTTAAGCTCTGAGGCTAATGTAGATTAGCTATAGAAACTATAACACACCACTTACCGTCGTGAAAGGATCACACACTTGGCATGTTTGGGAAAAGTCTAGGAGTGTAAAATCCCTGACCTTCCCAGAGTGGGGCTCCTTCCCTCACACTGCCAAACACACAACACCGCAAGAAGTCTTTTGAAGGACACTGAAAGGACACTAGACGTCCTTTGGCAAGCTATTTTTACCTGTAACTTCATCTGAAAGACTCTGAATCGCTCTAGACTTCAGTGTTGACCCAAATCATGAATGTAGACTTTTTTACATATCCCCAAAAATGACCTCATGGCAAGTAACATAAGAGCTCATTAACAAATCTAATCTTTCTTATTTTGGGATTATAGAAGGAATAAATTAGGATTTTTATCCTACAAAAAAAATGAATTATTTATTATTTGGTTATATCTCATCAATGGAAAAAGAAAAATGTGTTTAAAAAAAGCTGAAGATGCTTCTGGTCTTTTTTTTCCTGCTCCTGAAGTGCAATAATTGCATTTGTAGGTTAATGCACCAATAATGAATTTATTTTCTGACCTCCGTTTATAGATGAGCTCTGCTCTGTCCGTACGGTCTCCTCAAAAATGCAAAAGAACGGCTGTCATAGTGCTAAAAACAATCTTGAAACAATCCTGAATTGGTTCTTTTGTCCGTTAGTATAGACTGAAGTAAGACCCCATTTCCTGCCCCAAGACTATCACAAATCCACAGAAAAATGAGGAAATAAATGTAACCGAGACAGACTGACAATAGATTTAAATCTGATCAGGAGGTGGTTTGAGATGTATTTTAGGCAAATTGAACAGTTGTAAATGCACGCGTCACCAAGTCATATCTGGCAACCAAAACTTCTCTTGATATGCAGAAAAAAAAAAAAAAAGAAAAAAAAACGAGAAACACAAGCAATTGGTTGCTGTATATGAGCTTAAATGCATATTTCCTGCCCCAGTGTGCTCAAGCTGTGGACACAGAGCTCCAGACGCAAATGCATGCGATTATCAGGTCTCAATACAAAAATCAAGTCCGTTTTATTTAAAAATCACTTTTTACGGCTGCTGTTCACGAAGCAGTTTTACAGAATCCGGATCCGAGTAAGCCGAGCGTGCCAGAGACAAATCTCTCTAAAACTGGAGGAAGAAACCTTGGGAGGAACCAAGACTCAAAAGGGGAACCCGTCCTGTTTGGGTCAACACCAGATAAAACGAGCCAGAAAGCACAAATGTGTGAGTTGATTTCTGCAGCTTTTCTTCCTGTCCTCTGCATCTTCCTCTTTCACACTGACCACCTGTGTGTCCTCCGTTTTGGGCTTCCTCTTCTCCTCCTGCCTGGTAGTTCCATCCTTCTCCCAAATATCCAAACATATACAAATATAAAACTACAAAAGGCAACCTTCACAAAGCAAACATGTCCTTGCTGGACGCCTACATCTGGAGAGGAAAATCGCTTTAGGCAGAACAGCGAGTCTCTTACGGTCAGGAGGAGGTGGAGGGAAGTCCTCCTGCTCCATGTTGGAAGCTTCTATGTCAGGCTGGGCTCGGGGTCTGTAGTGGTCTTCGGGGCTCTTCAGGTCAGAGCCGTTTCACAGATACATCCGCACCTGCTGGAAGGAGATGGAGACTTAAGCGCTGAACACACACTCGCACACAGACTCACCTGAAAGAAATCACATAATGCAGCAACAATGAAAAACACTCATCTTCCCCCCGAGAGGCACTCGGTCTCACACACACACACACACACTTCAGCACAATACATTCCTTCAGCTCCTGCACAGGGAAGCCTCAAGCTCATGTGTTTTAGTGGCAGGGAGCCAGGTCTGGCCTCTCTGGTTGAAGCTGCATGTCCTGGTGGAGCCTCGTGGGATTGCAGCTGCGGATTGAGCTCGACTTGTTGATCCAAAAACTTCTCTGTGGATTTCCAGGCCAAAAAGTGTCTCCTTTTGTAACCCCTTCATAAAAAGGTCTCCAACCCCTTTAGGTACTGTCCCCACCATTGTCTTCTAAATGCTGTTTTTTTATTTCCAGAGACTAAATCTAAAAAGGGCTACCTTGCTGAATGTGGGAAGTAGAAGAGCCCATTAAACATCAGAGGGGAACGTCTAGTGTTGCGTTTATGGGACACTGCACTTATGACGTGAAGTGAAAGTGAAGAGCAAAGTGAATTTTCTGTGTGTGTGTACTATTGTGTATATATATGATTCTGAATCTACCATTTATCACCATCTTATCAGTATCTATAAAGAAAATCAAGTAAGTGTAAAATGTTTCATTCAAAGCAAATTTGCTTGTTTTGGTGTGTTTTCACACTCACACACACACACACACACACACACACACACACACACACACACACACACACACACACACACACACACAATTTTCCATTTGCCCTATTATGAATGATTATTATTCACTACTTAAATATTGAAACAGCACGCGGAACAGTAGAAACTCAATTTCATGTGGGGTTGTTAAAAAACTAATGAAGCCATATTGTATTTACCCTCCACTTTGCAGAGCAGATTACATGAATGAACAAACGATATTCTCATGTCTGAGCAGGAAGGTCAAATATCTGATCATGAGCGAAAGAATCCTCCACACAAATTCTGCCTTTACCGCTTAGAAACTCTCAAACAGACAGACATTCTCTCTTTTTTCTCTCTCTCACCACACACACACACACACACGCGCTGCAGCCAGCAGTAGGCCACAAGAACAGTGATGTCATTCTGTAGAATAGACAGAATAGAGGGCTAATTGTAGAGGCACTCCATGACCATCGCAGGGGGTCAGCAGGAGCAGAGACAGGATCTGGATGATCCCATGGTGCTCAGCTCTTGCTCCTGTATAGGAGTCAATAAGATCCTAGTACATGTTTCGCATGCATGTCACTTCCTGGTACTGAAGTCTATGAAATGCATTGAAACAGTAAATCTGATTCACTCACTCGCTCTCACTCATTTTCATAGCCGCTTGTCCTAATTAGGGTCGCAGGGGGGTGCTGGAGCCTTCCCCAGCTCTGACAGGGCAAAAGGCGGGGAAACACCCTGAACAGGTTGTCAGTCCATCACGGGGACGACACACAGACAATCACTCTGACACACACACACACACACACACACACACACCTATGGCCAATTTATTATCTCCAGTCCTGACGTGCATGTCTTTGGACAGTGAGAGGAAACTGGTAAATACACACACACACACCGAGCACAGAAAAGACCCGGACTGTCCCGTCTGGAAATCAAACCCAGGACCTTCTTGCTGTGAGGCGACAGCACGAAACCCGCACAGCAACAAGCTGCTTATCGTTAGAACTTGATCTTGTATTTCTTTTTTTTTATGTTTGTGTAATCTGAACATTCTTAAAAACAGAATTTAAAAGACTTGATTTTTTAAATCCTTTCAAAAATGCTTTGCACTTCATTTGGACTTTTCTAAAAACTGCATGACGGAGGTGTGATTGTGTGAATCGGGAACATAGTAAGAGCTTAAGAAACTGTAATAATTGTGTAAAATACACTGACAACGGATACCGAGATACAAACTCCGCAGGTGTTTAAGCAATAGAGCTACCACAAATAAAACACAGCACCAAAAGAGAGAGAGAGAGAGAGAGAGAGAGAGAGAGAGAGAGAGAGCGCGAGAGAGAGAGAGAGAGAGAGAGAGAGAGTGCGAGAGAGAGAAAGAGAGAGAGAGAGAGAACGTGAACTGCTTGTTTAGTCTACAGACTCTTTGAAGCCTCTCTGTCCTGCTGGAGTAGGCTGAGAGAGGAAAGACTCCAAAACCACAGGAGGAGGTGCAGACAGTTTGGCACGGTAAAGGCCTAAATTTGGGTGAGGAAATGCACTAAAAAAGGAGGTTCAATGACATCATTCCTTTAACTGCTGGGAATTACAGTGGAATGCGCTAATTGCTAAAGACGAGCCACCCTGATGTGTGCATACGATCAGAGGGGGTGTTGAGAAGCACATTCTGCTCAAAATGCCAATATATCCTACAGATAAGGGTTCTTTTGCCCCATCAGGGGGAATTCATCCTTCTGATTTCCCATGGTGCCACAGTAAACCGTGGCTGGGAGTCCAAGCTCCCCCCCATCGCCTAGCCAGCACGGGCGTCTGTCAGCTGAGGGTTTTTTTTCATCATCTGGATGGCTTTTTATTGACTCTACCCATGATACACTCCTAAACTGCTGTGCAAAAGTTAGAAGCACCTTTTATTTTGCACATTTTCTCCGAAGAACACAAAAATTCTAATTTAGACACCGTAAGTAGCGATCTAAGCCTAAGCCTGACTTTTATACACTTATGTAAACGTTCATTCAGACCTTAACGACTTGCTCACTCAGGAGTGAGCATGGCTTCAAAAAACTTTCCGCTTCAGATCAGAAGGGAAATTAGGGGTCCCCGGGATTTCCGTCTTGTTTGCAAATGTCTGTCGGGATTAGCAAACAATGTAAACAACAGAATCGCACACTGTGCCCTGGCTTTAACCAGAGCGTGTGTGTGTTCGGACCAGTGCAGGTCACGTCCAAGTTAGTGCTGCCTCTGAATGACGTCAGCAGAATTGGGCGAATATCTTCGTCAGGATCTGTTAGGTGTGTTTGGTCTCCTTCTGAACCTTAAGAATTCGGCTGGATTACGGACCCGTGGTGTCCTTTCTCTAAAGGATCCAGGCCGCAACCGTCTGAGGAGCGACTGAGGTGTGAGCTGCCGAATCAGCTCCACTTCAGGAGAGTCCACCTCTCGTCTGGGAGCATTCCTTCAGGATCTGCACTGACAGGGAGGAGGAGAACAACGATGATAACACTGACACACGCCTGAAAAGGAAACAGTCTGATGACAGTGCTGGCATGGCGTGTCACGACAAGTTGCTGGAGCACAACAGGGCAGTTAAACGCTCCAGAGGAAAACGCTCATTTACGGATTCGCGCTAATGCAGAGAATTTGTTTTGGGGCTGCTTGGAACACCGTGCACTTCAGCCGCCCATCAGTAAACAGTACTTCCCAGGAGAGTTTTTAAAGAGACACAAGCCTCTCCAAGAAACAATCTTCAGACAGATCAGACTTCTCAGATAAGAACCATCATGTGCTGTCAGTCTCAGGCAGAAGCTGCCTTTGGGGATATTCCTTATAGGTCCTTGCTTCTACCTGGTGCAGTTCAAGACCCTGTCTATGTCCGGTCGTAGGGTTGGCAAAAATATAACACTTCAGCTGTCGATGTGAATTTTATTAGAAAGTTCTCTAGGGATTATTATGATGATCCCATAATAAAGTCATATATCATGTCATACAAAAGCAATAAACCACAGCAAACATTCCATTTTACCAAGTGAGATCCTGCTGGTGTGGGTTCTCGCTCTCTCAGTGATGCTCAAGCGCCTTGAGCTCATTGTGGAGAATCTGTTTCATCAGAGTATAACCTTAAAAATGGAATTCTTTCAGATGAAAATATTAACGTATGATTATGTTTAATAAAATGAACCTGAAGAAAACAACAGA
>CM029374.1:3208208-3238208 GCA_017165825.1 Hepsetus odoe | reverse complement strand
GAAAAAGCTCCAGATCGAATTTAGCTGGATTACGGAAGGCTGTCCCACGACAGCGATGGCTACACTGGCCTGTACGTTCGTATCGGGCGGAAAATTCGATTTTGCCTTAGATTTCGCAGTGAACCGTTCCTTTAAGGGGTGTTTGTGGCGAACGATTTTGCTCTGTAACAGTATCGACCGACGCAGGGCGATCAATGCCAGTCTAGGCCTGGGAGTAATAACCATAATTATAAGGGAGTGGAAATGTGTGGCCTGCAGGCAAAGGTTGTTCACTAAACCGACTAGATGATTGTCTTTTAACCACATTGTGAATCCTCTGCTTTTTCCCCTACCTTACAGTAGACATCTTCGACATGTTCTATTGAGCGTGTTGAGGCAGCCCTCTGCTTTCCTCCTTCAGTCATAAGAAATGGGCGCAACCGCTCAGCACATCAATCACAGGTATCCAGATCAATGGCGAAGCCTGAATACAACCCAAACAGCTTTTTAGACTTTTTTTAAGCAAATCCACCTTCACATGCCTCGTCCCTGCCTGGGTGCATATCTTTCGCACTATATCCAAGATCTCCAGGGTGAATAACCATGTTTTATCTTTTCCTTACAGTCTGTGTCAGACAGGAAGTGCTTGTGCGTCTAGTCATGGCCTTCGAGTGGAATAAAGACGGGTTTTAAACGATCTACTGCAGCGTAAACTCAAAACCCTCCTCATACTGATGTGCGTTTTAATCATTCGGATTATAGTCTTTTGGAAAAGCCACACACGGTTCGTATGGGGCGGAATACTGCTGGTCATACCAGGCCAAAAACGTTCTTCACAAATCTGCATCCGATTATTATGGCGTGAAAAATGCTGATTTAATCTGTCTACAGATTTCGAAAAGTGGGAACTCTCCTGTTTCTTTGTGGCAAAAGTGGAAACAATCCAACCAATGATTCAGTTTGGAGAAAAAAAAATGTAAGGGCCGAGAAAGTTTGTGAACATCAGTCCGGGACAACTAGAGCGAGATGCTGCTTCTCCAGCAAAACTGCTAGAACGATCACGAAAACCGTCCTGGACGTTTCTATAGACATTATAGACTTTATAAAAGTCCATATAAAACACACACTCTAGAACGGTTCTGTTGTAAATGTCTTCCAAGCTGAGCGGCAAGTAAATTTGCAAAGCTTGTTTCTTCAAAACATTCATTTATCTTCCTGCATTTAGCAAAGGTGAGTGCACCCTGTCGTCTTTTATTTACACAGAGGTGACAAAATGATATTACAACTATTCCTGAGCGAAAAAGTATCGCGCCCTTAATTCACAGTTTAATAAATCCAACCCTTTAACAATTCAGCTGAAAAGAGCTGCAAACCATATCAAAACCAGAACCGTCTCAGTGAAATAAACTAAGTCATAATCCCCGTCACAGCAGTCGATTTCATGTTGGGAGAAACATTGAGTCACCATAAAATGTCAGTTAAACATATTACATAAAAAAAAAAATTTAAAAAAATCTGTCTGCATAATATCTGTGGTTTTTAAAAATACAGCAGCTCTGCGTGTTTGTCACTGATGTCCTGATGGAACAAATGACCATCCAAAAGCAGAACTTTGCGTCTTTCCCCCCTTTCTCCTCCAGCAGCAGGTGTTTCCATCAGTTCCTTACACTGACCGTGAAGCTGCGAGCAAATGTTGAGTGTTTAAGTGAGCGTTCAATAAAACGGTCTCTTAATAATTCATTTGGGCCACACATGGACTCAGTTCTAGCACTATGTGATTAATTAATTGATGCGACTCATTAAAAACAATCAATAATGTGCCCGAAAACCAGAAACACTGTGATTGGCGACCCTGTCAGGGCACTGATTGGCCAGGGGCTCGTTTGCATGTTGCAGAGACTGCGATAATGATTAACGGGCCGTGCATATCTTAAAATCCAGCGACGGTCAAAAAAAACACGTCCTCTGCTTTTCACCCACACGCTTCGTGCAGCAGGAGGCAGATATTTAAAGCGCCTCGGGAACAGTAAAGGGGACAGTACCTTGCTAAAGGGTACCTCCTGATCTGGGATTCAAACCCACGACCTTCCGATCTTAACCCTTAAACAATAAGCCACCGCGACGCGTGAAAGGACGTGTTGTTTTTGTGTGTCCACTTGCCGGAGGGCAACATAAACCCAGCGGGATTTAAAAGTGCATGACTGAACAGCATTCCGAGAACAGGCTCCCAGGATGCCTCTGGAGGATTCTCTGAAACTTCAGAACGATTTACGCTCTGGACGCATGGCTTTAGTAATTAGCACATATGACCTCGAGGGAGCGAACCAGGTTGAACCTGAGCAACAACAGCAGCTCTCCTTCCCAGGACACGGCACCATGGAGGCAGTCGCATCAGGAGTGAACAGGAACCCAACGTACATCCGGGATCTGAACACGCCGAGAGCGTGAAGCCATCAAAACTCAATTCTTTACATAAACAACCAACTAAACGAAATGCACGAACGTAGTTAAACGTATCGCCATCGCTAGCACATCTAGAGCACAATGACGGCTTTATTGATTATGGAACGTCAGCGTGTGGTGGAGCAGGAACGCATTCTCCATTTCTGTTTTCAGCCACCGCGTCCTTTTTTCAGTAACTACAACATAAAATGCATTTTGTCCGTTTGGTCACTGAAAAATGAACAAGACAGAAGGAAGAAAGGTCAAAGGTCAATTTTATGAAATGGTACGCATTTAATGATGTGAACTTTACAACTGCTAAAACAATATCCGCTTATATGATGAATAAAACAGTCACTGTGCTCTTAGAGTACTATCGCTGTTGATATTTTATTGAGTGATTTATTTATTCATATCAACGCTTCCTTGTTTGCTTGCTACATTTACGTGTGTATGATGTAGTTTGGGCCTCGGAATGAGTTTACGTTCAACAGCGTTTCGAAATTCTTACGCATTTTCCTCCTAAACTTCAGTCTATTTCAGAGTGAACCAGGCTACCAAGGAGGGTCTGTGAGCTTGCTTTGTTCGTCGGCATCTCTCTGGAGTGATTTCACTGATGAGTTTCTTTTTTCTGATGGATGTTTTTTTTGAAACATGTTCAACATGGTAGTAAGAACATAAAAACATAAAGAGCTACAGATTCACGTCGATATAGGAATCGCACTGATCTTCTTGTTCTTTCGGCAGCACCTGTTTAGAGGCTGCCACATCATCCGTCTCCGTTTATTTATGTCCTCTGCATCTTCCTCCTTCATACCGACCACCTGCGTGTCCTCTCCCAGCACACCCATAGGAGGTTTATGGACATGGTGTGAGAGGACATGCAGGTGGTCGGCTTGAAGGAGGAAGATGCAGAGGACAGGAAGAAATGGAAATGGATGACCAGCGGTGGCGACCCCTAAACGGGAATGGGCGAAAGAAGAAGAAGAAGATGATTCTTTTCTAATCCAAGCACCAATGTCTGGGTTTGTTTAATGCTTCTTAAAGTGAAAGTGGCTGTTTGTCATTGTGAAACACGGCACACAGTGAAAAACAACAAAATGCAGCCTCTGCTTTAACCCACACACACCGCGCAGCGGTTGGCAGCCACATTCAAAGTCCAGGGAGCAGTGAAGGGGACACAACCTTGCTCAAAGGTACCTCAGGACAACCAGCTGGTCTGGGAATCAGTAATTCCATAGGGAGACAGCTACATGGAAAATACTGGATATTAGAATCTGCAAAGACCACCGGTGGGCTTTTGGTGCATCCCAATGAAAGACAACATGGACAAAAGCAGCAAAAATGCAAAAATGAGTCTCAAAAGGTGTGAAATTCCTTCTGTATTGTAGCGTTTTCTGATTCTTTGTAACTCAACACCTTTGCTGGGAGACGGAGACGAAATCAGTTGACTTTTAGTCAAAAAGCAGCCGCTAGAAATGCCCGAAGCAGGTGTGCTGATGCGGCTGAGGGCTGTGATTTGTGACAGAGAAGTGTCTGTAAGCTCAAAGTGGTTCCCTTCACTAACAGAAGTGATTACTTAAGGCGGGACGACTTCAGGCTCAAAGCTCTCCGATATTTGCTTAGCAAATCAGCACCGATGGGAGCCAAGCTGACCCCTGCCTCACTCTGATGCAAAGTGAGTTGGACAAGCATGGCGGCAGACAATACATCAACACATCAAACAGCTCTCTCTCTCTCTCCCTCTCTCTCTCTCTCTCTCTCTCTCTCTCTCATATCTGACCAAAATCAGGAATGGCAAGGATTCCTGAAAGCACGGCCGCTCCAATCGAGAGGAAGCCCACACGCCTAGAAAACAACGATGAAGAGAAGGAAGCGTATTCCTAAACTAACATTCCTTGAATGCTTCACATCACAGCACGTGAAAGGATTCTTTCCTGAAGAAAAAAAAATGTCATAAAACAGGACGGACAGAACATTTCAAGGACCTACAAAATGTACCCGTCAAGCACGAAGGCCAAAACTGAAGTTATGTTCCAGCGAAGGACGCACCTCGAGCACCCGTACCCTTGACCAGGTTTGATCAAACTTCAGCAGGTCCTCACTGGACAGCTGGACCTTTCAAACACCCGAGTAAGAGCTTATGGCACCACAGAGACAGCACTGCTATCGGCTGTCCCCTCCTTTGGGCCAGAAGTGTAGGACAGCTTTCATTCTCTAAGAGATCATTTTTCAAAACCCATCACTTCCAACGAGCCAAAAAGAAAAATGCTGCCAAAAAGGCTTCCATGTGAAGAAGCAGGGTTAAACGTTGGGCTTTTGACAGAAAGAAACCCTTTTAAACTGGTCTAAAAAACCAGTTCAGTCCACTCAGCATCAACCCTCATCACATAATGGCCTAGTGTTCATGGACGAGGCCCAGGATCAGAAGCTTTGGGTTCGAATCCCAGACCACTAGGTTCCCTTGAGCAAGGTACTGTCCCCATCACAGCTGCCCCCTGAGGCACGGCGTGTACGAGCGAAAAGCAGCGGATGGATTTCGTTCACTGGGTGTTTCATAATGGGCAGTAGTCACTTTCACTTTCGCTTTCACAGACTAAAGTAAACATATTCACTTTATTCTGAAATAGATATTTATGAGATTAATGTTACATTTATGTGCACGGCATGCCATATTTTCTGTATTTATATATGTTTTGCATTTATTAATTCCTGTAATATTTCTGCATTATATGCCACTTCCGGTATTCAGTATTGACGTCCTTGAATTTACATATATTTGCATATTTCCCTGCCCAGTCTTTGAAGCGCTTGAACAGACGGTCTGGAGCGCTAAGGGCGCAGTAATCTGCTGTATTTCTGTTTTCTGACGGGTTGTTCTTGTTTTGGTAGCGTTTCAGGGCTGATAAACAAACTGCTCTGAGGAAAAGAACTACTTTAAAACGGTCAACGGACCAAAACGGACGCGCATTGAGAACCGAGTGATGAAGCCTGACAGGACAAACACGGACTCTCCTCCTGAGTGTCACAGAACCTCAAACACCACACAGAAACTTGCTTTCCAGAAAGTTTTGGGCTGCAATTTTTAGCGGCGCCGCTGAAACACAAACTCTGCGCTTTTCTGAGGCTCTTCCACCGTAAAGCCCGACGTTTAGCGACTGTGAGTGAGGCAGCGTGCGGTACTCACCCTGTCCGGGCCGGGTTTGGAGTTGATGAAGTTTCTGCTGGAGCTCCGGGGCGCTGCGGGCTTTCTGTTACTCTCGCTCTCCTCCTCCCTCCATTACTGACGCCGCTCTCCCTCCGTTCCCATGGCTGCACGACCGCCCGGGGGGTCCGCCCACAGCTGCGCGTCCATTGGTGGAAACACTGGCGACGCGCTTCTGATTGGCTGCACCGCGCGTCAATCGCATTCCATTGGGAAGGGCGAGAGAGGAAGAGGGCGGGGCTTTCCAAGTAAAAGCACGTGACCGGTGAGGTGGCCGCGTCAACAGCTGGAGCACATCTGCGCAGTTTTTAGGCCAGAACATCAACAATAAATATATATATATATATATATATGTTTATAAGCATATATTGTTATTGTATTTCTAAACATGTATAGCTGATGATATTGCGAGATCGCTAGTGAGAGTAATGAGCAGCTGGAGGAGATCTTGAAGAAGTGGAGGAGAGGAGAGGAATGGAAGTTAGTAGAAGAAAGACAGAACACATGAGTGTGACTGGAAGGGAGGACAGTGGAGTGGTTAGGATGCAGATCAGCAGTTCAGAGTAACGGCAAGTGTGGAAGAGAGGAGAAGAAGAGAGTGCAGACAGGTTGGAATGGATGGAGAAGTGTGGCTGGAGTGATCTGTGAGAGACCAGCGAGAGTAAAAGGGAAGGTTTACAGGACAGTAGTGAGACATAGTAGTGAGCTATGTTATACAGGTTGGAGACTGTGGCACTGATGAAAAGCCAGGAGGCGGAGCTGGAGTCAGGGTTAAAGATGCTGAGATATTTGTTGGCCGGACGAGGATGGACAGGATTAGAAATGAGTCTATTAGAGTGACAGCTCAGGTTGGACGTTTTGGAGACAAAGTTAGAGAAGCAATATTGCGTTGGTTTGGACATGTCCAGAGGAGAGACAAGGAGTATAGAGAGAGGACATGCAGGTGGTCATTGTAAAAGAGGAAGATGCAGAGGACACGAAGAAATAGAGACGGATGATCCACTGTGGTGACTCCTAAACGGAGCAGCTGAGAGTAGAAGAAGACAAAAGCAGCACAAAGACATGCTTTCACATACAGCAGCTAAGCCCCGCCCCTTCAGTCTGAAGTTATACGGAGTGTTTCAGCTCTGGTGCCTTTTAAATGAAGCAAAATACAGGGCAGCCAATCAAAAGAGAGGTTGGTTTAGTTGATTAATAAAGCGTTATAATATACAGAATATAAAATAAATAAAATGCTACAATATGCAGAAAATAAAATAAATAAAATGCTATAATATGCAGAAAATAAAATTAAATGTTCATTAAAAAAAAGTTATACAAATGAAAAAGGACTGTTTTTGGTGCATAAAGGGAAATCTAATAAAATAGAAATTTTTAAAAAACAGAAATATCTTATTACAATTTATTATTTACTAAAATCTGCACTAAATGTATTAAATGTTTTATTTTATTTAGACTTTCTAAGGTCCGTAAGGATTCCACTCACTCTTGACCATTCTGAGCTGGAATGCTGTGCTCTGCTGCCCCCTGGTGGTCAGAAGGTGAAATTACACTTAATCAAGTCTAATGAAGTGCTGTGATGTTTCTCTGCGTCGTGCACGTGTTCCTGCCTTTTTAAAATCATAGAAATCATTGAGCAAAACAGGTGCAAATGTACTTCAGTTGTCTGAAGACTGATTGGTGGGCCTTGTGGATGGATTTGAGGCCACTTCTGTGCCAATGTCCGGCAAATGTCCAGGCAGAGCTCGTAAATATGAAAACATCAAGTAAGGAGGCTGATTGAGGCTCATCTGGTAACCACTTCCTCCTAAACCTACACTCCAGAAACACTGTACTGAATACTGACACAGGACTAAAGATGCATGAGGATCAGTTTCAGGTTTCATTGCATTTGATTCACAAATAACAGGCAGGATTCCTCCTCTGGACATATCCAAACCAAGTTCTCTGACTTTGTTAGATGTCCCTCTAATACACTTGTCCTTAATCTCTCCATCCTTGTCACTCCCAGCACGGATCTCATCGTCTTCATCTTTGCCACTTCAAGCGTCACCTCCTGTCTTCTCATCAGCACCACTGTCTCCAACCCGTATAGCATAGCCATTCACACTTCCGTTCTGTAAACCTTCCCTTACCCTCTTGCTGGTACTTGTCTGTCACCGATCACTCCTGCCATCCGTCTCCACCCATTCCAACCTGCCTGTTACTCTGAACCGTTGACCCCAAATATTTAAATTCCTCCACTCACCACCTCTTCTCCCTGCATCCTAACCACTCCACTGTCCACCCTCTCATTCATGTATCCAGTCTTTGTCCTACTGACTTTCATTCCTTACTAGAGCAGATATCCATCTCGCCAAGGTCTCCTCAAGCTGCTCCCGTCTATTATACTCACACGTTCACACACAGGTCAAACATTTGGAAGAAATTCATTTTGAAAAAAATAAGCAAGAACAGTAATTCCAGTATTTTTTTTTTTAACTCTTTTAATTGTGAAAACTGCTCGAGGTATCAGCAAAAAGAAAGAATGAATACTGAGCACACAGTATGTCAAGAGGAAACAACACCGCGACACCAATAATAACTTCTTATATTAAATTCATTAAATACGAAGAAACACATTCTGTTCGGTCAGGCAGACGTCTGTGCAGCCCAGACACATTTTCTTGTTTCACGTTTCAACAGGGGGATCAGGATTGCAATCTCACGATTACAGTCAACACGGCAGACAAACCCTGCTTAGGAGCAGCGACACACCTGGTACTGGGCCAGACAGCCACCCTTCATTAATTTAGGAAAATTAGACAGTTATGGTGATTAATGTGGAAACACTGATGGAAAAACAGCCACAAAGAGAGTTTAATTCTAACCAGCGTTAAAGTCCATATTTGGTTTGACCACCGTTATTCTTCAGTACAGCCAGAACTCTCTTATACACGAGCAGAAGTTCTCCAGGCTTCTTGAAGGACGTCCCAAAGCTCTTCTTTGGACGTCGGCTGTTTTCCGTTCTCTGTGGAGATGATCTCGCACGGTTTCTGAAACCGCTCAGGTACTGGGACTGTACTGAAAGTGAGAGACAAACACTTTGTCCTTCGGGAAGATCTGGAGAACCACTCCTCAACAACATTAAAAATACATCTTTGGAAGCAAAGTTTGAAGAAATGAGGTGCGGCTCTAGCTTTTTGCACAATACTGTACAGAACTGACCTTCAAACTAAATCTGTTAAAGAAAACCCCCTTCATTAAGAAAGCAGTTGATAATTGTACCAATTAAACACGCCCAGATTACTGAATGTAACAGAACATTTCTTGCACTCCAAACTTGGAAGAGTGGTGAGTCTTTCCAGAAGAAAGCCAACCGAAATTCCTCCAAGAATGCAGCTGACACACCCAGAAATGCAGATCATACTCACAATTTTCCCATCAAAAATAAACAAAAAAAAAAGAGACCAAATGGAAAAATTAAAAGTCAAAACAAATAGCTAAAAAGGAAATTCTCCTGTTTGACAAAAACGTTTACGTTTTCTGACAGAACTGGACTAATGTTTTAATGGACTACCGAGCTGGAGGGTCCTTTTATATCTGGCCTTGAATAAAAATGTCACGAGGAAATCACACCAGCAGTCAAACATGGTGGTGGTAGTGCGAAAGCACGGGATAATTCAGCGCTTTAGAGCTTGTGGACTTCCCAGAACAGCCGGAACCGTAACCTCCAGCAGAACATCCTGCAGGAGAATGTCTGGGAATCGGTATTTGACCTGAAACTGAAGCGTGATTTGGTTACAGAACAAGAAAAAGGTTCACCAAACGCTCCAAAAAGAACCATAAAGACTTTGATTCCTGACTCGGACAAGATCCTGTAACAGAAAACCCTCCAACGCAGTCAAATAAATTTATAAGAGTTTCAAAATTCCTCCCCAGCAATGTGAAGTGACGATCTCAAGCTAAACGAAGCCCCTGGTTGCAGATGTTGGTGCAAAAATCTTTTTTACTTTTTCACATTGGTCAAATTTCTCTGCCCTGTACTCGGACTTTCACTGGTCTGGTTAAACACAAACGAGGGCGGCAAAATAGATATTTATAAATAAATAAATCTTCACTTATTTATAAATAAATAAATATTTGTTAATCTTCTATCGGTTTATTTAATACTGCACAAGGCTGTGTATAATTTTTGGTTCATTTAATGAAGGCAAATCGTTGCCCTTAACCTGATTAGGACTGGATTTGATTTACTCTGGGTTTCTAGTGTCACTTCCTCTTCGAGATGGGTCATGTCTGATTTTCCAGATTTCTTCCAGAAGGCTTTATGTAGAAGAGGTTTTGACTTGCTACTAGCGTGTCCTGAACAATCGGTTTTATATCAAAAAGGCTGTTGATGCTCTGCTTTTGCCATTTTTACATTGAAAATTGTGCAATTTGAATGATTCCATGCTACATTATAATAAAAATAAACTCAAGATCTAGAACTTGCTCATATGAACAAACATCACATTTTTAGAAAATAAAACCCACTAGCTTTATTTTTGGTGCCTAAAGGACAGACAGGTTATTCAATCGCTTGTAGGCCTTTTCTCCACTTTCTGATATGAAACAGAAGCACATGACACTCCTCGACGCGCAGCGCTGTCATGTGTTCAGATCTGCTAAATGCAATTACCAAGTAAATGCAGGGATCTGTGAAGACGATCTGAAAATGCTGACGGATAAAAAGAAGCGATATCTTTGGGTTTGCACTTCGATCGCATGACACAGGAAGTGTGATGGGGTGGTGACATTTTCAACCCCAGATCAGGCCAAAGTTGAAAGTTTGTTTTCCCAAAAACAAAAAACAAAGAACACATGGCTCTTGTTTTCCAAACAGAAGCAGAAAGAACGTCGCGCTCCAAATAAAACTCAAAGTGAAGAAGTCGGCCATGAATTCTTCAAGCTTTAACGGAAACGTTAACACCAAATCTACACACATGAAGCGGCAAATTCAGCAGCTGAAGTCAAAAAACTGTGAAATAGACTTATTTGTGGTTTCTAACAGTGCAAGAAAAAAGAGCGACGACCATCCAAGATCAGGCCCAAGCCTTTCTTAAAGAGCGGCAGCCACCAGTGGCCGAAGGTGGTCGGCGAACGCGGAGGCAGGACTAGGACTAGGCCATCAGAAGGCCAAGCTCAAGCCACTTTCTAAAGCTTTCCCACCACTGAGCTCAGCGCTACACAGCCCTTACAGCGTGACTCGCCCCCGCCTTCTTTCAGAAGGAAACAGCAGGTTCTACTTGATGGCCCACATTAACGCGAAAGTGGATCATCTAATCGGCCCGTCCTACTGATTTTGAGATGTCAGTCCATTAGAGATGAGTTTAAAGAACAATTTCTTCCCTTCGCCTCAAATACAGTTGCTCAGCCACGGCGTCTGAAATTTGCTTCCTTGATTTTTGCCTTGGATGTGCGCAGTTAGTGTAGCTACTAAAAGAAAATCTTAATGAAAAGTACTTTTGTCCATTTTTCTAGAGGATGTTCGTTTTAAACAAGTCTGAGATGAGTGGGTGAAGTAACCCTGCAAGTTCATTTCTTTTTAGCTACAAAGCCTCTTACAGGCTGCCTACGTTTAGAGCGAAACCATGAAATTGTCCACTCCTTTAAACCACTTCTTAATAAACCATATTAAAATACTAAAACAGTAAGTAACTCCTCTCCAAAAATAGCTTTCTTCTTCAAAATATCAAGCATCAAAACTAGACCTCCAACCTTTAAAACAAAGTCTGCAAGTTAAATATAGCATAAAACTGTTCGGCCATCGGTCAAATCGATTGTGTTTCTTTAGCGACTCTGAAAAAGAAAACCCTGCTTTGATCAGCTGCTGTGCGGCTTCTCTGCTTTAGGCCCGTTTTGAGGAACAGCTTTGTTGCCGAAGTTCCAGTCCACCGGGCGGAGCAGCTGCATGGTCTTCTTGTGTGTCCAAATGGGGTTAATGAGGACGGTGAGGAGGGCGAGGCCTGAGAAGAAGAGCAGCCGCTGAGGAAGAGGAATGTGGAGACTCATTTCGGTCCAGTGGCTCCAGCTCACCCACCACATGTAGTAGGTCAACACCATCCGGCAGTGGAACATGTGGATCATGAGCCACTGGTTAGCTTTCCAGAACAGGGTCCGGGACCAGCCGGCCTAAAGGACAAGAAGTGAACAAACGATGCACAATAAATACTTTTCCAATGATTCGTTTTATCTGTTTTATATACTGTCGATTTCCCCATTCGCATTCAAATGCAAACATTATCTGAAAAACCTCCCATTATTCCACTCACTTGCCACTTTATTGGAAACACCTACTTTAAACCTTCCAGCATAAAATTACAGGCTGTAGCTCGACTGTTTCTGCAGGCTTTCTGGATCATCCTCAGCTTTTTTAATGCAGGTCAGTGGTACTACCAGGCTGAGATTAGTGTACAGGATCAGAAGGTTGCGGGTTCGAATCCCAGACCAGTAGGTTGCCTTTGAGCTCCCTGGGTGCTGGATGTGGGTGCCCCAGTGTATGTAGGAAAAATACAGAGAATTTATTTCTGGTTCACTGAGAAGCAGCCACTTTCACTTCAACCAAGAGCAACACCTGTGGTCAGAAACTGACCATCAAGGCCTGGAAGATGGCCAACTGTGGATGAACAGATGGGTTTCAGCAAGATGGAGCTACAAGTGAGGGTCTATGGTTAAAATGATTTGTATTTAAATATGATTCAGCAGAGAAAGTATGTCAAAACCAAAAAAAAAAAAAAACTGCATGAAACACAAAGGCGGCTGCGGATGGCTGATTAAGCCTTGATAACCATCTTGGTAGAAAAGCTTCCTCTTTCTAAGAAAACTGCTGGGTGTGACTTGACCGTATGCAAATGCAGCACTTTCTTTAACCGTGCACATGTTCACACCTAGGCAGGGAAGAGACACTTCAGGTGCTTAAAAGCAGAAGTGAAAGCGAAGGGATGGTTGAGCCACGGTTCGTTTCCCCTGATCGACCTCATCAAAATGTGATTGATTGAAATTTGAGCCTTTTCAGTTACGTTTATGGTCAGGCAGTCCCAACACATGAACAATCTCCCCCACATTCTGAGTCAGAGATATATAGGTTTTGTCCGGACAGGCAGCTTAATTGATTTATAATCTAAATGTGGGCGGGACGGATTTTCTGGTCTCTGAACGGCAGAAAGCCACAGTCATTCCTCCAAAACCAAGCATGGTAACTCACACATGCATACCTAACGATGGCAACCAAACTGGCTTTGTAAGCAAATGTGGCTAAATTCAGCGCGAACCCGAAGACAAACTCCGGGAACTGAACCCACCTTATACAGGAGCAACCATGCCTAGATTTTTGTTCAACGAGCCCTAAGGTGCCTCCTGCCTGCACGTTCTAACAGGAATGTCCCGATTGGAATGTTTCCAATGTCCCGAACCGGACGTCCTCACCTTGAGCAGCATCCAGGAGATGCAGGTGAAAGGCGTGCTCATCTCCAGCAGCAGCGTGACCATGGGTAAGAAGTGACCCACTGTGTGACACACCACGGTCCCAACAAAGCCAGCCAGGGCGAAGGCGTGGTGGACGGCCAGCGGCAGGTCGAAGGAGCGGAAGGCCAAGCTGGATCCGTGCAGCGCCACGTTCTCGAACAGGAAGAAGCCCACTGCGGTCAACACGTTAAACCACGACCAGCCTGTCTGCCCGAGAACCTTGTCGGCAAACACAGCGCCATCCTCGGTGAGCGCCTGCAGACCCGCCACTGTGCTCTGCAGGCCAAACAGCGCCCGCGTGGCTGCCAGGTCCCAGAACACCTACATCAGTCGAGACAATATTATCACAAACGGGTCCTGAACTTTGTTACTCATACATTATTAACAAGTAACTCATATCAGCGCTGCCGCTGAGGCCGATCCTGCTCTAACAGGATCCATCACATTCAACCGTTTGAGCTTCATTCAGCCCGTCAGCCTCCCACTCTCGTACAGCTGAAAGAAACAACAGAAGAAACTGAACTGAACAGCGCCTGCACTCCGGAGCTGTTTGAAAGTGGAAAAGGAAAAGTGGCAGGTTAATACTGTCAGTGTCCGCGGTTCCGAAAGCTTCCTCCATCAAAGCAAAGTCATCGGTTACATCAACTGCGGTTAAAGTTGCTAAGATGCCCGTTTTCAAAATCACACCGTGAAAGAGCGCCAGTCTCAAATCACACAGACGGTAAACTCGATTATTTTAGATTTCTAATTCGGGAAGTTTAATAATAATACATTTATGCAAATAAAGCAAATCCTACCTCAAATTCTAGCTCATTACATTCTGAACTCAAGAGTTCTTTCTGGGAAACAGACTTTTGGGCTAAATAAAGCCCTCGGTGGAGAATAAAAATAAGGATTTGCTTTTTTGCATTTAAATTGCAGTTAGAAAAAGACATCAGCATGTTGTGCAAAAGAAATTACTTCCCTGCTTGTGTCACTAAATTTCAGTCAGCTAGCTGCACACATCACACACACCGATAATATAACGTCCCTTCCGTGCTCTACTGACAGCACTCGGCATTAAAGGGCCGGGAAGTTTCCAC
The DNA here is from genome assembly GCA_017165825.1 of Hepsetus odoe. Lineage (NCBI taxonomy): Eukaryota > Metazoa > Chordata > Actinopteri > Characiformes > Hepsetidae > Hepsetus > Hepsetus odoe. Next base: position 3,224,015 of record CM029374.1, on the reverse strand, counting down.
TTTATTTTTATTTTTTAGCCCATATGTAGACAAGTCTGGGCCACCGAACTTCATTTTTCTACTGTGGTTCCTTTCAGTCTTTATTAGATCTAATTACAGCAGCCCCCACGCTCTTTAACAGCCTTGTCTTTTGGTCTGAGCTGTGTGAGAGTAAAAACCCAAGACACAAACCTTTTCTCGAGCGGGAAGAGTGCGGTAGGTGAGGCAGAGCCAGGCAGATAGGATGTGGCAGAGGAAGAAAAAGAGGCCGTAAAAGAGGAAGCCCAAGCCGATGATCTTCAGTCGCAGCTCCAGAGAGGAGTAGTCCAGGTTCAAAACGCTGCTGGGACGCTCCAGGAGGGTCACGATATCAGGCTGGGAGGCCATCGTCCTGCCCTGAGCGAAGTGCTAATGTCACAGACGTCACTGGAACACAAGAGCCGAATGATTAATTTGCTTTGAGAGTCAGTCAAACGGAGCCATTTCTGATTGACCCTAAATGGAGGAGAAATCAGGAACGTCACAAAAATAGGAAAACAATATTTTGATCAACATACACATGGCACATTTAACATTAATTGCTGGAAAAAAAAATAATTGCAATAAAAAATATCATATACTACTAATGAATTACATCCAAACCCTGGATTTTGTAGGCAAAAAAATTATTTTATTAATAATTACAAATAATTTTTCTCTAAAATTAGTCTCAAGCTGAGAGCTATCTAGACATATTTAGTTGTATACGGTGTCAGTATATTTATTATATTATCAGACTCTAATGCATAAAACTCTTCTGAAATATAAAGGATCATTTTAACCCCCCCCCCAACATTTCAGCACATGAGTATTTTTATTTATTTTTTTTGCCAACAATCTTACTTGATCTGTACTAGAATGCATTTGCACTGGTTATCCACACATTATTAGGACTAGAACTAAAAGACATTAAAAAGGTGTAAAAAGGAGTGGTGAACAGAACCAGACTTTTTAATCATTTTTTAAATTAGTTTTAATTAATTTTTTTTTTTTTTTTTTTTTACAGCCACCTCACATAAACACCATCCTTTTGCTGCCTGGAACTTCAAACACTGTTTAAAATGTATTATAATTTTAGCCTAAAATATAAAAATAAAACACGAAACTATCGATGAGTTTAAAGTAACACCCAGTGGAAAACAAGCAAAATAAAAGTCGGTAGAATTGTTATATTAATTTTATTTAATAATAAAAGTTTATTTCATATGGTTTCATTTTGACAGCAGATTACTGAGTAGGCTTTATTATGTTAGAGTTTATTTTTTTAAAGTTAGTGAGTTACAACCAATGGACTGAGTGAAAATTGCAGCTAACAAGCTAACCGACTAGGCGTAACCTCATAACGGAGCACTAAAGACGATTTTATGCAAAAGAAAAAAGATCTACACAAAGCATAAGCTTTTGATACAATTTATTTACCAAACCAGACAGTCGCACTTACCTCTCCGTGAGCAGCACCTCTTCTCCGCATTCTGCCGTTTAAAAACAACTCGTCATGTGACTTTTATTTTGTCATATGACCACATCCCGCCTCCCCTTGCAGTTCTCGCTCCTGATTGGCCAATTCTCCAGGCTCATCATCGATTGGGTCCTTTGAAATGGTAACTTCTGCACGCCATAGTGCATAAATACATCCGATATCAGTCTTTTAACAAGTGGTTTAGTAGCAAATAGCACTCTGGTGAATAAAATCCGCACAGGACCTTTTATTTAAAGAGGTCTAGTGGGAATAGGAGTCATTTAGGACGTCGGTCAGTGCAATAGTTTTCAGTCACGTGACTAACAGCCCTGGCGAGATAAAGCCCCACAGAACTACATCATTTCCCCAGACATTTACATCCTCTATTAACAAACGAAAATAAAGTTATGAAAGCAAACTGCAACTTTTAGGGACTTTCAATCCTTATTATCCATTTCCCTGTTAAGTAAGTCCCTGCCTGAGCTCCATTTTGGCCATGTTTGTGTTTTATCTTGTGGAGAATCCCTCCCCTTACACTGCAGTCAGGATATAGTTCTACATAAACTTATCATTTATCAATGTATTATTCATATCCGTATAGTTTATATTATCTATAAACTTATTATTAATATATTTATAGCCATTAATCTTACTGTGGCTGTGTCCCAAGTGTGTGGTTTGGGACAAAGCCTGTTCTGTCTTCTCGTGAAGGTCGTTGGGTCTATTCCATCAAAACCAGATCAGAACCACGTGATAAAGATGAGACTAAAAATACAGTCATTAAAATTCTGGAGCTCATCTTTGATTAAAGGTTCGCTGCAAAGATGCGTGAACTGCTGGTGTCCATTCTTTCATCCAGAGAGAGACAGAGACACGTCCTACAGCACAAGTCCACCATCTCCTCCTCTTGGATGGTTTGTGCATCCAGTTAATCAACAATAAACCAGGAATTTGGGAAATCAACTCTGGTTATAACACTCACTCTTTTTTTGAGCTGCTTGTCCTAATTGGGGGTGGTGGTTTGGAAACCTGGAGCTCCCAGTGGAAGCCCACACAGACACGGGGAGATCATGCAAACTCCACACAGAAAGGACTCGGACCGTCCCGCCTGAGAATGGAACCCAGAACCTTCTCGCTGTGAGGACAATAGAATAAGTTAAATAAAGATAAGTGGAGGGCAGTGGAAGAAAGCTTTTATTTTGCCCTTCAGGTGGGCGGTCCTTAAAGGCTCTGATGTCACGTGAAAACTATGAATAGAGGAGACCAAGTGCTTTCTTCCAAAAAGTTTAATGGCAGAAATATTTACATCTGGATGACCAAAGCCATAAATAAACAATCTTGTGAAAAGGAACCCAAAGGAACCGGAGTGAGCATAAATGCCTCTAAATCATATTCAAAACACAAATGAAACACTCGAAAAATCCACCTTTTTTGTGCCATAAAATGTAAACAAATAAATCAACATAGAACATTCAACAATGTGATACAAAAGCAATGAAGCGACAAATCAGACATTCAATATCACTATCTTGCATGCCGTCATAAGAGTGTATCAAAACAACCCAAGCAACGAAAGATTAAAGAAACCTAACCATGAGGAAGAGCAGAAAATATTTTTTTGTTTTGTTTTGATGAAGCATCATTTATATATTTATATATATATATATCTATATATATATATATTTCTGTACAAATAATGAATATTTGGTATTATATTCATCCTTAATATTGATATGATAGCCTATACAGTATAATAAATGAAAATATTCTTAGCTAAACAACTACTTTTTTTACGTATTCTTCTTCATTTGTTCTCTCTTGTTTTGTTTTTTTTTTCTCGTTTTCAGTGTCGTTTTACGTTCCGAGAACCGAGCAACTAAACTCTCAGCCTTGACTCCACTGGATGGTGGAAAAAAAAAAAGAAAAAAAGAAAAAAAACATAAAGCAGTTTCAGAAATGGAGGTTTTGAAAAAGCCAGGCTGGTTATCCGGGCCTGTGGCAGAGTGCTTAGCCTGGGAATTAAATACACCTTTTTCAATATTACATTAGACCTCAGGTGGGAGGAAATAGGGGCTTTTCTGAACAGATATCCGGGGAAGGAGTCACAAATGAAAACCTACTGCTCGTCTAAACGGCACATCCACCCTGTAAATGGCCAACATGAGCATCAGCGGGAGTCCTACGAGACTCCCTTTCAATGGCAAGAGTCCACTAATAAAATGATTGTAACTTTGCTGATCAGTTCCATGACTTTTCATCGTCCGTCTGTGCAAAACTCAGCCGCCAGGCCTTCAAATAATAGGGCCTCTGTTGTTGAGAACATTGGCGCATTGTCCTTTCATAAATAAAACTGAAGCACTGGGCAGCTCCACCACCAGCAGCAAATAACAAGTTGTGCAAATGCAAAAATGGCAAGGGGCTCCTTAATAAAAAGACATATAGAGGGTTCAATCAGGGCTTTTGTGACTATGGACTATGGATGGTTGAATGTCCACTAAGAAGACTCCGAAAAGCCCTTATAAACCCAAATCTACTGGCTTTCCAAAGACGCAGGGTCAAACCTAGTCCTTCTTACTTTTAGTCCAGAAATAGACACAATATTTGGCCAAATAACAAGCCTTGGGTCCAGACATTGCTCAGTATACTTTAAAGGGGCCGTATTTTATGTCCTTTATTTTAGTTTTCCTTTTAAAGGGGTATACAGTGGGGGCTAAAAGTTTAAAAAAATGTTTAAAAATAAAAAAACTTTAACCAAAAAATGTGTGAGAAGTAGAAAGTGTGAAAAGAACACACTTCAGAAGACTCAAACACACACTGACCCTCTCGTTTAAAGGCCTTTACACGGTCAGTGTCCCATCAGAGCTGGTCTTTGTTTAGGGTTTTTTTTTCCCAAACCTTCAGATCATTTTCAGGTTTGAACGAAAAAAATCCTTTAATCTGGACTCAGACTGGGCCACACCTGTATGGAAATGCCCTCTTCTCTGATAGGCTGCTGTGTTTTTTGTGTCTCCTGAACGAAAGCCTGAACGTCGGCAAAGATAAACTGTGCCAGGATGGAAACGGCGTAATGATTCGTTTGCTTCCCGACAACCAGGAACGGCATGACGTTTAACCATTCCGGATTCATAATAACTCCTGAATGAGAAGCTCCGAGTTGCAAAGAAATGCCACCAGCACTTCCTCCTCTGAACGTCAGGAGGGTCAGCATGAGCTCAGTGATAGAGTGGCATGGCTGCTCATGGCTGTGACATCATTCAAGTGTCGTGATACGGCCCCTTTAAAGAGCGAATGTGAGGTTTTACCCAGCACAAGGCATTAAATCAGGAGGGGGTTTAAGCGTAGTGCTGGACTACGTTACTCAGCTGTCCACTTTTACACTAAAATAAGCCCAGAACTGAGTCTAATTGGTGTCCAAACTGCTGTCCCAGAGTCACTGTGTGTGTGTATAGGTGGGGGAAGGGGATTTATGGCATTCTGGCACACTGACCCCATGAGTTGGACTCCTGGCCTGGTCCACGTACTGAAAAAACTGTATGTTTTTTGAGAGTGGAGACCAATTAGGGGACTGAGAGAAACCTCAAGAGAAATCCGACAATGCACTACACACTTATCTCCATTAACATTTCCTACATCTCCACAACAATATCACAGGCCACGTTCGCAAAAAAGCTTCACTTTTTTCAATAATGAGAATAAAAGAGCCCAAATTTAGCACAAAAATACCTAAATGAGTAACAAAGAGTACAGCGAGCACCCTTCATGGCTGCTGTTGACCATGTTGTAGATTTAAATGCCCTTTCAGCCGATCTGGATGGTCAGATATGCGTAGACAGAAGTGTTAGAGCTGGTCTGGGTCAGCATTCAGTTCACCCACACCTCTGATTACTGCAACACTCTAAAGTGTTCACCACCGACCTCGCAAATTTAAGGCATCAGTCACTGAAAACAATATACAGATGTGTGCAAAAGTTTGAACACCCGTTATATAGCCCTCTACTGATGAAGACGTTCTGAAACCTGCAGAGGGCGCTAAGGGAGCTGTGGAGGACGTTCTAAAAAGACTCTACAGGCAACCTTCACTGCAAAGCTCAGTCCCGGTTTATCTGCTGAATTTAACGTTAGAATGTAGCAATCGAAACATAGAACTTGGCTGAATATGCAACATGATTACATTTTTTTTCCAGACAAAAATGGTTTAAGCGGTCACTGGGATGATAGCTGTCCTGTCCCTGTCATCGTCCTCGTCCTGTCACTGCGGTGGCACCAGTCCTATCCCTGTCATCGTACTTATCCTGTCACTGAGATCATATCTGTCCTGCCCCTGTCATCACACCTGTCCTGACACTGCGGTGGTACATGTCCTTTCCCCGTGATTGTACCTGTCCTGTCCCTGTCATCATACTTTTCCTGCCAGTGTAGGGGTACCTGTTCTGTCACTGTGGTGGTACCCGCCCTGTCCCTTTCATCATACCTGTCCTGTCACTGCGGTGGTACTTGTGCCCCTGTGATTCTACCTGTCCTGCCACTGTAGTGGGGCCTGTCCTGTTCCTGTCATCATACCTGTCCTGTCACTACAGTGGCACCTGTCCTGTCCATGTAATTGTTTCTGTCCTGTCTCTGTGGTGGTACCTGTTTTGGCCCTGTCATCGTGCCTGTCCTGTCTCAAGGATGGTTTTGTCAGGTAACATTAATCCACCATAGTCTGGCCACTGGCTGCACATGCCTCATCCAATCCCCAAGCTTTTTGGTTTACTGTTCTTATTTAAGTCATGAAAAGGTACAAATATGGCCTTTTCCCCTGGGAGGCCACATTTACACTGTTTGGAACGTGATGAAAGAGCAGCAGTAGATTCAGCAGATAAACAGTAGTCGGTCATTAAAACAGTCCACGTGCAGTCATGGGTTTCTTCAGATCTCCCAAACGTTTGCATACAACTGTATTGATAATAAAGAAAGCTATAAATGAGAGAAAATGTGGACAATAACATGCTATAACCTTAAAAACTTCTCACCATTTAACCGATGAGTTATAAGTGTGGCAAAATATTGTGTTCCCTTAATGCAGGCCCACTAATTTCACGTTAGTAATGGCCTCGAGGAAGTCTAAATTTGAGATTAAAGACTTAAAAGTGGTCTTTTGCTCTGAAAAGGATTCCGGCCCAAGACGCTTCTGGGCCAAGCAGAAGAGCTAGTAGCGTAACAACAAGTTAGAGAGAAAAAGAGTCTATTTGCTGAGTTTCCAGTTGTACTTTTAACTACATCCAGTGTTCGACTGGTTTGTGGACTACTTTAGCCAACATTTGAACCTGTGGACCAAGTGGACCATGGCTTTACCAGTTTACTTTTAGTGTGTCAGGGCAAAGCTAATATATGCATTAGTGATCAAAAATCCTGGATTACCCTGAAGAGCAATGAAATTAGTCCCGAAGGAAGTGGCTGGTGTTACAACCTGATGCACAAAAAGGTAAAAAAGAGGAAATTACTAGAACTGAAACCTTCTGCCTAGACGACTTTTCAGAATCTGAGAGCTGGACATGACAGCCACAGGCAAGAGGTCACTTAGGGTCACTCAGGGTGACTTTAGAAGCAGCACAAGCGGACCTACATTGACCCAACGGACCATCTCTCAGGAGACAGGACTGTAAACCTGTCAATGGTATGAGCCACTTAGACTCCCAGTAGCACTACAAATATGACCACCCCTGTTATTAAGAAGCAAGAAAGGAAGAAAGAAGAAAAGACCCCCTCCTCTGAAACATCAGGCGTGCAGAACAAAAAGTGCAGGACAAGCTTCTCTCTTTGGACCGAAGTTTCCAATGGAGATTGCAGCACCGTAAGTGGCCGGGTTTATGCAGTTGCTCCTCAAAGATACAGATAACCTCCTCCTACAAAAGACAACAGGGCTGCGGGACGGGGTTTACAGCAGAATTAACCTCGTCGAAATTCAACGGTGGAGAGTCATCTGCCAGCCCTGACCCAACGCAACAAAACAAAGGAGCTGTGCAAAGACAAAGCCGGGCGAGTTGCCCGTCTGCCCACTGATGCCCCCAAAATCTGCTTGCTTTGCTAGACGTCCCCCTGCGCCGCCATTTCTGTGGATGACACATCATGCCTCGTCACCATCTGTCATGAAGGAGAAGCGTCCCCCGCGAAAAGGGCGAGGGGAGATTAAAATCTCAGCTTTGTGATACAGGCTTCTTTGACAAAGAGGTACAATCTGACCAATCAGGCAAAGTCAGGCTGTCCTGTCTGCTTCTGAAGCACCCAGACATAAAGTGCCAATGGCCAACCATGCTTCTCTAATAACAAACAGGCTTTTTTTTGCCTGGCCATTAGTGGACCAAGCTTCTTCTTAGACTCAAGATGGTCCAAGCGGATTGCAAACTAGGGTAGATATTTTGCCGGGTTTTTAAAAACATAAAGGATGGTGTAGCGGATAACACAAATCTTGCATACAGAAGACTGGCAGTGCTGCCAAGCAGGAACAAGGGTCCTTGGGTAAGTCTGATCTGCCACAATGAGGGCATCTTCTAAAAATCGAACTAAGGTCATTTATATTCTGTAAATGCTATGCTTGTAGCATCAGCATCAGTCATTCAGCCATGAACCAGTGGCCAGTATGGATGATATTCCAGCACTGAATCATAGGCTGAGATGTCAAAGAGCTGTTTCTTCTGGTTTCAACCACAGTGTGCAATCTGGATGGTGAATGTTTGGGTTCAGAATCATTCTGACCCACTTTATCTCTGATTATGGGACAAAACGCTCTTTCTTGGATCACCTTTTCAACCTGGGACACTTCACAGTCTGCCAGTATTGGAATCTGCTTGATATGGGCATCAGGCTTTTAAACACAGTCTAAAACAGAGAAGACCTTTCCTGGCCTGGGCGGCCAGGTAGGGAAAAAAAGGGTGGAGAAATCAAATCGCTACCCACGCACGACCTTGCAATTCAACTGCAACAATACCTTTTTTTCGGTGAATGTCAATAAATACATTTCCCTTGGAAATACATACAGGAGTATATTCAGAAGAAGAAAGTGCAAAAATGCATTTTTTTCGCAACCTATACATTGTTGATTTTAAAGATCTAAGCAAATCCATCCAAAAAACTCTCTCTATGACACGAGATATAAACCTGTTCGATGGAATGGAGGATGAAAGTGTAAGGAAAGAAAGCACAATAATTATTCGGCTTATACGACGTTTGTTCTGCTCAAATAACCCAGTGACTCAGTAGAGCTTTCGTCCACCTGAGCGCTTCAGTGTGGGAACTCCCAGTGTTTGTCGATTTGTACAAATGTTCATCTAAGGTTTCATTAGACTGACCTACAGCCACAGTCTAACATGCTCGTTCTGAGGTATTTGAAGCATTGGCACTTTTACAGTTGTTCAGTTAAATCATGGCTGTTATACGAACTCGAAGATTGAGACCGATTTACAGAGAGAGATGAGGGTGGAGCTCTGAATCATTTGAAAAGGGTGCTATTACCTTTTGTTGGAACCACCTCAAAAAAAAAAAACAAAAAAGGCTTTTCCTGTGACCTGGTGCCGGTTTCAGATCCCAGTTCATGTAATAGCACTTTAATAATGCAGAAAATCAGAAAAGCACCACTTTTTGGACAGGGGACACACCGATTGGTGTGATGCAATACCTGCTGGAAAGACTAGGCTTTCTGTATTTATTGTCTTATGTCAACATGCCTAAACCTTGCTCTGATACAACTCTGTTCCTCTGTAGTAGTCTTCAGCACTAAGATTGGACATTCAGTTCTTGAATGGGATGTTCTTCAGTGTTTCGCTCTGCAAGATTTAAGCATGTTGACAAGCACCACTGGCCGAAAGTGTGGAAGCAAATCCGTGTTACCTCTGAGTCCCTTAAGTCAATTAGCCAAAAACTGAATTTAGTTCTACCAGAGAAGCTGTCCTGAAAATTATTTATTGTTCCTTTCCTCTGCTGTGTTATAAAATGAAGAAAGCCTATCCTTGGTTTTGGAGACCTACCAACTTTATTTCCAACAGTAGTCTTACCCACCTGATCAGGTCATGAAGGCCTTCAGGGGATATTAAACCAGGTGTACTGGATCAGAACTCTTGAAGGTGGTAGATCTCCATAGTCTAACCCACCTGATCAGGTCATGAAGGCCTTCAGGGGATATTAAACCAGGTTTACTGGATCAGAACTCTTGAAGGTGGTAGATCTCCATAGTCTAACCCACCTGATCAGGTTATGAAGGCCTTCAGGGGATATTAAACCAGGTGTACTTGATCAGAAACACTGAAGGTAGAAGATCTCCTTGATCAGTATTCGTAGCTCAGAATTTTAAGAAAAATCAAATAAACTGGGAATCCCTACTTGGAAAACAATCGTTCAGAGTTGTGTGGCATCAACATGACTAGCCACACCCGAACTGTCTGGTTTGCTTGTTGCTAACAGCGCTTGGATGCATGGGGTGTCCATGTTATTTTCAGCTTTGAACCCAAAAAAGTTCTGAGGACCAGCTTTATATTTCTGAAAGAACATGAAGGCAGCAATAGCCCTAGATGCAACCTAGTGCTTCCAGACTTTGGGCCTGTAGTGTAAAAGCCTTCTGATTGGTTGAACACTTTATTTTTCTATTATCACGGGTGCCATGGTATGGATCTGTCTGGATGTCTGGAGCTAACGTTCATCTCTTGCTTTTCAAAGGCTGTGTGCAGACCCCCTGTGTTCTGAATGGCTGAGGATTTACAGTATCGTCTGAAGATGTGAAGTGGGCGGAGCTTATGAGATGAAGGCATGGAGATAAAGGCCCTCCCAATCTAGACATCTCTCTCTCTCTTTCTTCCTCTCTCTCACAGTCTCGTCTGGGCCTCAGGGATGTAGATTTCGATGCTGTCCGCTCGCTCGGTGGCCGAGTTCTGTCGGAATGAAGCCGCTCGTTTTGCGGCCATGAGCCGCCGTCGCGCTTCCTGCCTCTGCCTGTCAGGAAGGTCCAGGGACTTCTCCCGCGTCACACCTTTACGCAGCATCTTCTTTGGTATGGGGGGAGGGAGCTGAGAAAAATGAAAAATCAAGGACCAAATGTGGTGCTTATTACAGATATTTGAAGCAGAGATTAGAAATTTTGAGTGGGATTAAAGTTGAATCTTTTTTAGGGGAATCCATGAAGTGACCATGGAAGAACAATAGCGTTATAAAAAGTGATAGCAACCTGAAAACCAGACCTTGGAGCTCACCTTTTTCACAGGGCTCTCAATGAGCCTCCAGTCATTGCTCTTGATCTTCTGCAGCTCATCAAACTTTGAGGTGACGTCGTCGATGGAGAGCTGCAGCAGGTCCCAGAATCCAGCCAGGTCCTGAGAGGTGGGCCGGGGCATGGCACTGGGGTCCTGCAGGACATAGCAGTAGATTAGCACTTCACTGCATCATTATGGACTTGTTTAGTGTCCAGTCTCATTACACTATTTTTGCTTGCATGCTCCTATACAATAACATTCAGGTTAGATTTTTAGATCTCTTTAAATCTTGGTTTCTTCTCCTTTTGACCACTAGATGTCCTTTGAATGTAGACAAGGATCAGCATTATACTATATCTACAGTGTGGTTCCTCCTGAATTCAAATCAGCTTCTCCAGCAATCTCAGGAACAAGTCATGGTCATTATCTCCAAACAGTTCTGGTCAAGTTCCTTCAGTCCGGCCGATTCTCAAACATCCTCCCTGCTGCTGCAACACTTTTCCCTTTGCTTGCTTGATAGGATGAGCTCTCCTTAAAACTCCTTAAAACGAATTTCGACAATAATCAGACAACCAAGGGAAGGTAGAACTGGGGGGAAGGACACGTCAAGGATGGCATGTTAAACGAGGTAGAAAGACACGCCCAATTTCCAAATATATCATGGCAGGAGCCAATGAATAGCAAGTTGTACCGAAAAACCCCAAAAAGGAAAATGCTTCGATTATGCATGAGAAGATGAAAAGCTGATGTACTCACTGAAATTACATTGACTTTAAATGACTTAAAACAACTGGTGCTGCCAACTGGTCAGTAAAGTCCTCCTTAATCAGCTGCCAATAATAAACCAAACCATCCCTCCATCCCTCTTTAAGTTGTTTTCTGAGTAGTTCTTCAGGCTTCTTGAAGGACATTCCAAAGTTGTTCTTTGGACATCGCCTGCCTTTTGTTTAACATTCTCTGTGGAGATGATCCCACACTGCTTCTGTCTCTGAAACTGCTCAGGTACTGAGCACCAAATGAGAACCAAAGATTTTGTCCTTCAGAAAGTCTGGAGAACTGTTCCTCTACAAAACAGAAGAAACAGTCTCTGGATCTTTGGATGCAAAATATGAAGGAATCTGGCATGGATTAAGACTTTTGTGTAGCATTAGATGACCTTGATATGGTGAACCACTATGTGTCACTTTTTTTAGTCGTCCATTTCTACTACACTAACACTCTACCTAGTCCCTTTAATGGCCACTGTTGACCAGATGGTGGTGGTCCACTCTCAGCATCTGGAATCACAGCAGCATTGCAGTGTGTATGGCCCTGGAATAAGTGTATTAGGTAAAGTGGTCTATCAGCTAGGACAGCAGTGGTCCACCACCACAGTATGCAGCCAGGAGTGACCCTGTGGTCCCAAACCAACAACTGATGAAAGGTTGAGGGTGACTACCACCCACCATGCATTGACGGATGGACTCTCAAACTATACAAGGTGGAGTGTCAAGAGAGGGGCTTCTAAAGAGCTCATTAAATATAATCAAATAAAAATGAAAACTGTCCTTCTGAGAGACGGGTAATCCCAGCTACTGTACCCCTCCATCTCCTTACACCCTCACTCCCTCAGACACACATAGTCAAAGCCAGAGAGCTTCTTAAACTCAAACAGCAACTCAGTGCTTGGATGATGTCAGCATATGACATAATCCTCGAGGTTCAGGAAAAGGAGAAAAAACACACTTCCTGCCAGAATGTGTGTAAAATAGCTTCTTGAGGTTATCCAAGGAAAGTGAAGACGAAACAGAGCAGAGAAACAGAGAGAGGGAGAGAGAGAGAGAAAGAGAGAGAGAGAAATGACAAAGGCAAACATAATTAGGCGACTCTGTAAGCCTCTTAGTTGCAAACGTCACAACACTGTTTGCTGTGCTTTCTTTGTGCCTGAGGATGCTTAAAGAGCTCAGAGAAAAGTCTAAAAGTCCAGTCATTTCCAACAGAACCAAGCGCTCTGCTCTCAGAGACCCGACTCAATGATTCATGAGATTAACGGCAAATTACACTGTGTGCTTCGGTAATGATTTAAGAGCAAAACTCTCCAATTAAGGACGGTTTCTATTGTAAGTTCCTGCCAATAAACACTAACTCCATTTATGTGCACTGATCAGAAACATCGGCCCGCAGACGGGACGTAACTAGATACAAATACTTTGTTACTAGTTTTCAGGTATCTGTCCTGGTATTCTTAACTGATTATTTATTAGTCCCTAATTTTAAGCCAAACATCTGTACTTTCTGCTCCTTTTCAGAACAGATTCCTAACCTTAATCTGAAAGCATTTGAGGGGATCTCCATTATTTTGAATTGACATCACCTTCCTATACATCACCTTTGTCCCTAAATGGACAAAAACACAGAAAAACTGTCCATTGGTGTGTCCATTGGTGCAGGACACATAGAAGGAGATGGTCGGAGGAGAAAAGGCGTGTAATTTTGACATTCATTAAAATTAATTAAGTTATTTTAAATATGCCCAAAAGAATCAAGACCTACAGCCTTTCCATTCTTTATCCTCTTCACCGCTGGTCTTAATTCCATCCTACTTATTCACTGCACTTCCTGGTTCACTATCCTCACATCATCCAATCTTCTTTCGTTCTCATTCTCTTCGTTCATCAGCCGCTAAAAGTATCCCTTCCATCTGCTCAACACGCTCAGTTCACCTGTGAGTACGTTTCGATTTCTACCTTTAATCGTCCTGACCTGCTGCACATCTTTCCCAGATCTGTCTCTCTGTCTAGCCAATCGGTAAAGGTCCTTTTCCCTCTCTTTACTGTCCAACCTCTCAAACAATTTACCAAACACCTTATCTTAAGCCTTTGCCACTGCTTTCTTCACCCTGCGGTTCATCTCCTTGTACTCCTGTCTACTTTCTTCAACTCTCTGAATGTCCCACTTCTTCTTCGCCTCCCTCTTCTTCTATATACACTCCTGTACTTCTCGGTTCCGCCACCAGGTTTCCTTATCCTCCTTTCTCCTTCCAGATGTCACACCAAATACATTTCTAGCCGTCTGCCTTATCACTTCTGCAATGGTTGCCCAGTAATCCGGTAGCTCTTCAACACCTCCCAGTGCCCGTGATAACTCCTACCTGAATTCCACCTTGCAGTCCTCCTTCTTCAGCTCCCCGTTTATCTGGGCTCGAGACAATGAAATACACTGGCTTGTGCAGGCCAAGGGACTATTGAATTTATGAAATAAAACCCTTAAAGTAGAATTTTCCATTGCAAGAAATTGCTTTATATTTAGTTTATCATGCAATAGACTCATATTTGAAAGAAAGTGAAAGTGAAAGTGACATTCTTGTCATTGCGAGGTCACAGCACAGCACACAGTGAACCGCAACGAAATTGGACCTCTGCATTTAACCCATGCAAACACCGTGCAGCAGGGGGCAGCTATGAAAGCGCCCGGGGAGCAGTGACGGGAACGGTACCTTGCTCAAGGGAACCTTAGGGCCCACAATCTTCCGATCCTGGGGCCAACTCCCTTAACCACTAGGTCACCGCTGCCCCATGTCAATGCATAGGTGTGACTTTGTGGTATGTTTCAAGGGTTTTCTTTTAGACATAAATTATTCAAGTAGGATTTGACAGCCCAAGCGTTATTCAGCACACACACTCCCTTCACTCCCCTTAGCCTCCATCTAAATATCCCCTTCTCATCAGTATTGATCTCTTATTGGGTCATTTAGGTGAAAGTGAAAGTCCCAGCACGGCATGCAGTGAACCACAATGAACTGCATTTAACTTGCTGGTGCAGGGGGCAGCCATACATCCATCGCCGTGTGGAGACTGTATTCTACTCATGAATAGCTCAGGGTAACCTGAAGTCTGGGACTCAAACCCATGACCTTTCAATAATGGGCCAGGACCCTGTGCCCCTGTGCCCCTGCGCCCCTGCGCCCCTGTGCCCCTGTGCCCCTGCGCCCCTGTGCCCCTGTGCCCCTGTGCCCCTGCGCCCCTGTGCTTTGATTGTATGTGTTGTTGTCTGTCAGCAGAGGCTGTTAATGTTTGCAAAAAAAGTTAAACATATTTTAAATAAATAAATAAATATATAGTTATAATAACATAATATATAGTTATAATAATATGTATATGTATATGTAATATATAGTTATAATAAATCATTACAGCTTATAGTTACAGTACATCTTCAGTACAGACATAATTAACCAGCAGCACTGCATTATGGGAACAAAGCAGCCAATTTTGTACAATAATAATACTGTATATACAAAAATATAGCTGTACTACAGCACAAATACAGCCCTAATACAGCAGTAATGCAGCAGTAATGCAGCAGTAATGCAGCAGTAATAGGGGCTCCAGGATCAGATTTATCTGGGATATCAGACTGTGTCTGAGCTAAGAAACAGGAACACACACAGGAAAAGACATTTGTCAGAATACATACCAGGTTTTGCTGACACAGCCAGTAAAACTGCTGGAATTTCTGGGACATGAGAAGCTGAGCACTGCCCACCGCACTCCGGATTTTGCCTAAGACTAAACACACACACACACACACACACACACACACACACACACACAGACACACACACTTTTTCAGAATTAACACTCTTAGTACTGAACAGGTCTGATCTGTGCTGACACACCTGAATTCAAAAGCTTAGACACAATTATTATTTTTTTAATTATTGTCTAAAGTAGCTGCTATTTGTTCCTTTAAAAAATAGAAAAGAACGTGTTGCCTGTTTATGAATATTTTTCCCAGAAAAAGAACTTTTTCAGCTGCCAAAAAGATCTCAGCATGTGTGCGTCTCCTTCAGTTCTGTTTGAAAAGCATCCCAGGTGGCTCCTCATGAAGATGCTCGAGAGGAAGCCAAGAGTGGGCATAGCAGCATCAAAATGAAGGGGGGGATACAGTGAAGAGTCAAAAATAGAATACAAAAAAAAGAGAGAGAGCTTGAATCTGTTTGACACTTCTTAGTCTTTGGTTGTCATTTCATAGTTCTGATGTCTTCGCTGTTGCTCTAAAATGGAAAATAATCCACACTTGATAAATGTCAAATACATAATGATAAAATATCTGGGAAGTGGTTTGTTATTT
>CM029374.1:3155708-3203208 GCA_017165825.1 Hepsetus odoe | reverse complement strand
ATGACTGGACAAGAAAGCTTGTCTAAGAGAGCTGAGGCTGTGCTCTGGGATTCGAACCCACAACGTTCTGATCCTGGGGCCAACTCCCTAACCACTAGGCCACCGCTGCCCCACTTTGCTAAAAAAGAGGTTTAAGCACCCCCAGATATATGAAGTGTGACTGATTTTCTAAGAGAAGAGATGTAAACGTCCTTTTCAGAGAACATCTATAGAGATTTGTACAAAAATAAGTGCAGATTTTCAAATAATTTGCTAAACTCCTTCCATTCTTTGAGCCACGTATTCTAACCAGGGTCTATCCCAGTGTGAAAGGCAGGACAAGGCACACACAGAGACATAGACAGAGTAAATTAGCATTTCCAGTTCAGCTGATGTGCATTTCCTGGCTGGGAATCAAAACCAGAACCTTCTTGCTGTGAGGCAACAGCACCAACCACTGTGCCACCGTGGTGCCACCCTGAACAACAGTATCTGTGCAATAAAAGGAGCAGAAATGTGTGGAAGGTTTGTATGATATATTATGATAAAAGGCCATTTCTAAGATGCAGTCACTATATTGATGGTACCTTTCTCTTTCTCTCTCTGTCTGTCTCTATGTCTCTGTCTGTCTCTCAGACACCAGTGAGGATGACTGAAGCCACCCTCTCCTGCCCAGACCCTCAAGCTTCCTACGCCTTCCAAAACCAACACTCTCCCCGTGAGGCCTTGCCTCACCGCTGTCCAATAAAATCCTCCTCTCTGAGGTTTTCTATTCAAACTATGTGCTGTAAGAACACTGTCCATCAACAACACTGTCCGTCAGGAAGATCTGGAGAACTGCTCAGGTACAGAGACTGGACTGAACATGAGAGACAACAACACTGTCTTTTAGGAAGATCTGGAGAACAACAGTATGTAAAAAAATTCAAGAAAGTCTGACTTTTGCCCAGTACTGTTTGCTAGAAATGAAAGTGACTTTTCCCCCCACTTTTTTCCATCCATCCTCCTCATCCAGAGCTACTTGATGCACTAATATTGTCATTAAGCTGATTTGAAATCAGCTCGCTGATCTAAGATCAGGGACCATGGCCTCCCAGGCTGACCAGAAAGACCACAGGCTTTGCTAGACAGGCTTGAGTGGAAAATCATTTGCTTGAAAGAAACCAACGAGCGCTACAACACAATGCCACACACCTTTGAAAATAACAGCACAGTGATTTATGAAGGCCATTGAAGCAACAGCGCTCAGCAAAGCACACTTTGATTTACTATGAAAACACAGGCAGGAGTGGAAATGGAAATTCAGAAAGAGAGAACGAGAGAGAGAGAGAGAGGGGAGGGAGAAAATGTGAAACAGACATGCAGAAGCAAATGAGCACAGACTTTTCCTAGAAGAATTTATTCCCCCACGAGCAAGCTATCATGCATTATAATGTGTATTCCACAACAGTAGTGAGCTCTATATTCAAAATAACACAGACCGAGACCCACCTGACTAAGACACATTTAAATGATCTGTAAAGTGGAGCGGCGTGCAAATGTCGTGAGTCACGTCTGCATTTTATATTTTGTAGGAAAATGAGACAATAATTGCAGTGATTTGTGTCCAAACACAAATTTCCGACCAGCTTTAAAGTCAATATTTGACCACCGTTATTCTTCAGCACAGCCTCAAATCTCTTAGACCAGCTCAGCTTTAGGAACAGCTCTCCAGGCTTCTTGTGGGACGTCCCAAAGCTCTTTGGACACTGACTTCCTTTCTTCCGTTCTCTGTGGAGATGATCCCACACTGCTTCTATAACTGCTCAGGTACAGGGACTGTACTGATAGTGAGAGACAAAAACATTGTCCTTCAGGAAGCCTGGAGAACCGTTCCTCAGCAATGCTTTAAAGAAGCAGAAGAAATATCCAGCTCTTTGAGAAGAAACTGACCAATGATGGATGGCTAATTCAAACTGTGTGCCAGCATGGAATATGGAAGACGTTTCCAATAAAATGTCCCCGCAGTTTTAACTAATTACAAATTTTACATGAGCGAAAACTCCAAATCAGAGGAGCAGTAGTCCTGCCAGAGAACCTCACTATCAGTAGAAAAAAACATTTGTTGTTTTTTTTTATTTTTATTAACCACATAATCAAGTCTTATGCTCTTCAAGGTCTTGGACCAGAATCACCCTCCCATTCTCCAAGAATAACTACATTCAACATACAGTCTGAGGATAAAATAAACATTATTCTCAAGAACTTCCACCGTGTTCGTAATCTCCATGCCCAGCGTTTGCTCATTATTTGGCATCGTCAACTGTATCATCCTAGCAGCCCATCAGAACAAAAAGTGAAGGCTCATGAGATTCAGGATGCTTTCCAACAGGCTAATTGGTCCAGGACCTAGAAGAGCATAGGACATCATTAGGCGGTCATTAAGTGGGGAACTTTTAAACATTTTAAGACATTTCTCCACTGATAATAAGCTGACTTGCTGGCAGGCCTTCAATTCAGAGATATTCGAAGGCCCCAAGAGAGCTAGAACCTCATTTAGAGAGCCACCAGTGAGAAATTATACATCTTTTTGGAGAAAACTGTGACTTTGGAGAGTTAAGGCATCCTTTTATAAGATGCAGAAATACAGTGACTGTATGAAATAAGGTTGGAGAAACACCCTGGACAGCAGTGGCCTAGTGCTAAAGGACTCATAATCAGAGGTTTGTGGGTTCTAGTCCCGGATCAGGTTGCCCTGAGGTACCCTTGAGCAACATATCGTCCACATCACTGCTCCCCCAGGTGCTGGATATGGGTGCCCGCTGCTACACGATGTGTGTGGGTTAAATGCAGAGGATGCATTTCGTTGTGGTTCACAGTGTGCTGTGTTTCACAATGACAAATGGTCGCTTTCACTTTCACTTTAAGACAGGTCACCAGCGGGCCTCTGGGGTCATTTCCGATCCACCTGACAAGCATGTCTTTGGACTGTTGGAGGAAACCAGAGCACCAGAGGAAACAGACACTGGGAGAATACCCTCCACACAGAAAGGATCTGGGACGTCCCAGTTGGGAATCAAACCCAGGACCTTCTCACTGTCAGAGGGCATTGCAAACTACGATGAAACTCAAGCCGAAAGTAAAGGATGAGCAGAGACGTTATATGGGATGCATGTATTTGTAGACTGATATCCAATATTATCTGTGTTCATATCTGCTGAATGCCAATGATTTTATAAATAACTGAATACATGCAGAATGTTGGACATCAACCTTGGGTATATTTCTATTAAAAAACAGAAAAAAATAAAATCAAATGATAAAAAACATTGTAGGCCATTTTAGGCCAGCGTTCCGAATCACAATGCTATTCCAGAAAACTCTGAAAGGGACATAAAACATGAATTTGCATGAGTAGTTGAGAGGAAATTCTCAGTCTCAAAGAGAAGGTCCACAAAAATGTAATAACGGCTGGCCAGGTGGTGTGACTTTAGCTCAAAGTTACCTGTGAACTACTTCCTGAAGAGGTCAAACCTGCAGCAGGGATGAAAGACATGAAAAAAATGCTATCGATTCTTCTGAGGTAGGCGTCCTTGAGGACAAAAAAAGCTCCAATGACTAACTTCATGGTCCCTGCGGAGGATGATGATTTTGAAGGGTGCTTCTTCTAAGCCCCGGGTCGGGAACGCCTCGGAGGAAGGGTGCCTCTAAGTCAGGACCTTCTGTTTTAATTTCTCCCTGTCTGGCTGCTATGTGTCAAGAAGAGGATGGATAGATGCAGACTGGCTGTACTGAAGGGAGGCTGCAAACAGGCCTGGTTTGAGTGGTTTACCCACATGCATTTCTACATTAGCCCACAATTTTAGGCACTTTAGTGTCAATATGCTGCTGGTAATTGGTGCAGCCCAGTCTGGAACAGAGAATAATCCAGCACCGCCTGTCATCATCATTCTACCGCAGTCTCTCTCCCTCCCATCTCAATCACCTTCTCTTTCTCTCTCCCTCTCGGTGTAGATGCCTTTTCTCTGCTGCCTTTTCTCCCTTTCTTCTCTGTTCTTTTACATCGCTTACGTCTTGTTCTGTCCTGCACCGATGGACACTCCGAGGGACACTCTTTTCTGTGTGCTTTTGTCCATTTTCTCCAAATGGGTCTTGATGTTGGGAAGGGGATGTGCAATAAAAATGACGGAGAATTCTCTTCAAATGCAGTCACACAGGTTGGTTCAGGAAATGCAAGGGGTAGAAAGGTTTGCACTAAATTGTAGGGAGCAAAAGTATAAATACTCATTCAAATTTCAACGCGTTGTCCAGTACCTAAAAGTCAAGTTTCATTTCTATAGCGATGTTGTCACAAAGAATCCGAGCTACTATTGAGCAAACCTCTGGAGGAAGAAACCTTGGGAGGAACCAAGACTCAACATGGGAACCCGTCCTCGGGTCAACACCGGACGACAAGAAAGAAAAGGTGAATTTTTTACGCTAATAGCAATGAGTTCCAGTAAAGTGTGAGTTACTAGAAAAGAGGTCTACTTAAGTACATTTGTGTATATGTATAGTATATGGGCACAGAATAAATACATGTTGGGAGAGATAGAGAGAGAGAGAGAGAGAGAGAGAGAGAGAGAGAGAGACAGAGAGAGAGAGAGAGAGAGAGAGAGCGAGGGAAGTATCTAAAGACATCAGACGCAGTGTGTCATCATAATGAAAACAGTGAACGAAGCAAACATTCGTACACACAGTGTTGTTATTGTATAAATCCCACTTTATTCCACTGGCCTGACATTTCAGATGGCTAAACCCATCCTGTCCAAACAGAGAGAGGGAGAGAGAAAGGGAAGGAGAGAGAGAGAGAGAGAGAGAGAGAGAGAGAGCAGTGTGGTGAAGTTACATGTGCAACAGATCGGAAAGAGAGGATGGAGGGGAGAATATAAAACAGAGAGTTTGAAAGTAACCATCAAAGGGAGGAGAACGAGTGAGTTTGGCTCAGAGAGGGAAAGAGAGAGAGAGAGAGAGTGAGAGAGAGAGAGAGAGAGAGAGAAAGAGAGAGAGAGAGAGAGGAGTGGGAGGTGAGAGAAGAGAGAGAGAGGCGAAGAGGTGAGAGGAGTGGGAGAGAGGTGAGAGAGGTGAGAGTGGAGAGAGGTGAGGAGAGGAGAGTGAGAGAGAGAGGTGAGAGGTGGGAGAGAGAGTGAGAGAGGTGAGAGAGAGAGAGAGAGAGAGAGAGAGGAGAAAGAGAGAGAGAGAGTAGAGAGAGAGAGAGTGAGAGAAAGTGAGAGAGAGAGAGAGAGAGAGAGAGAGATCATTCAGGGAAGCAGAGTCTGAGTTGAATCTTAATTAATGGATTGCGGTACGATGAGTCACAGCCAGCTATTTTTAGAAAGTGCAACAATGCAGGAGGCGTAACTGTTTGTGCGCGGGCGTGTGTGTGTGTGTGTTTGTGTTTGTGAGCGTGTGCATGTGTGTATGTGTGTACACACGGCCCACGATGCTCTGACTGACTTCAAAGATTTGACCTGCATTCCAAATGTATCAGAGGTTAAAACTGGGATACTGTGTGTAGTTTGTGTGCATTTGATAGATAATGCATTTATTGTGTGTGTGTGTGTGTGTGTGTGTGTGTGTGTTTACTGCCTGTATACCTATTGGGGACCTTGGTGTTTTCAAATTGTTCCCTGAAGCTGGGACTCAGGATCGGCATACTTGAGTCATCACGGAGCTGTGGCTGTCAGTGGACGGATGTCTCTTTCCTGCCATGGCCATGGCTGCCGCCTCCATGGCGATGGTGACCGCCTTAGCGCTGTCAAGGCTGTCTGTGGAGTTGTAGAGGGCTCTACTAATCAGCCCATGCCCTCTGGGCCCCTAAAGCCTGGACAGAGGGCAATAAAAGGTGATCCAATAAAAAAAGGACAAATAGAAGGGTGTCATGAATGAATAAAAGAAATTGATTGTGATATGAAAAAGAAAAGAAGGCAGCAATGTCAGAATGGAGGAACAGAATACAGTGGTGCCAAAATACAAAAAAAGGGGATGTGAGGCTGTAACTGGTCAGTGATGTCAACGATGGCGACACACGGTGTTGAAAATTAGATCAGAATAAACTGGAAGGCATGATGTCATCATGGGAGAACAAGAATTTCCAATGTGATGCAAAAAGAAAGGCAGTGATGTCACAATGCAAGGCTTAAATGCAGGTGATGTCATTACAGAATTGTTGAAATGTAAGATGTCATATATTTGATGTATAACATTTAGTAACGTTATAATAAAAACAGAAGATGATGTCATAGATACAAACGACAAGAGAACAGAAGAAATGGAAGAAACAGCTCGTCATAGCAGAACAGCACCAGTGATGCATTGAATTCAAAAACTAAAAGGAACAGTAAAAACAGGAAAGCAGTGATGTCAAAATGAAAAAGAAACAACATGCAAGTGATTTCATACTAGAAGAATAAAATGTGAGGTCATGAAAGTTCATGACAAGAGAGCAGAAGGATGTGATATCACAACAGAACAGCAAAATACAGAAGAATATGACGCAAGGCCATAATTACACATAAAATTAAGGAAAAAAAAAAAACAGGAAGGCATGATGTCGTAATGAAAGAACAATGAGAAGAACAGTGTCATGTGAAGTCATAATAGAAGGACACAACATGAGGTCATGACAGCACAGGACAAAAACAAAAACAAACAAAAAAGAAGAAACCAGTGATGCCAGTGATGTCACGACAAAAGGTTATTATCATCTAACTTTGCTCGGCTGCTCCGTTAGAAATTCGGCACAGCGGATCATTCATCTTCATTTCTTCCGGTCCTCTGCATCTTGCTCCCTTCAAACCAACATGTCACTCTCTCCACCAAATCCATAACCTCCTCTTTGGTCTTCCTCTTCTCCTCTTTCCTGGCAGCTCCATCTTCAACAGCCTCCTTCCAATATAATCATCGTCTCTCCTCTGCACATGTCCAAACCAGCACTGCCTTGCTTCTCTAGCACTTTGTCTCAGACAATCTAGCTAACCTAGGCTATCCCCTCTATCATATCATTTCTAATCCTGTCCCTTCCTCGTCACCCAACGAAATCTCAGCATCTTTGCTCAGACATCTCAGCCCCGCATACCTGCCGTCGTTCTGTCTCCAACCCATACAACATAGCTGGTCTCACTACTGCTCATAAACCTTCCTTTTACTCTAGTTGGTACACATCTGTCACAAATCACTCCAGCCACTCTTCTCCACCCATTCCAACCAGCCTGCACTCTCTTCTTCACCTCTCTTCCACACTCGCCATTACCTCTGAACTGTTGATCCCAGTGTTAGCTCCTTCACCTTTATTTACCTCCTCCCTGCATCCTAACCCTCCGCACCTGCACAGTTCACACTCATGTACTCTGTCCTACTCACTTTCAGTTCCTCTCCTCTCCAGAGCATATCTCATCTCTCAGGTTCTCCTCAAATGCTCTCTACTACAGATCACAATATGTCAACAAACATCATCTATGACATTTGTTACTGTGGTATTGGTGGGCATGTACGAGACTCCTGCTCTAACCTCATCCGTCCAACCTAATACTGCAAACAGAATGGGGCTCAGTGCCTGATCTTGATGTAATCCAACCTCTACTTTAAATGCATCCGTCCTCCTGCAGATCTCACCATATTTACACTGCTGCATCATACATATCCTGAACTACTCTCTAACATGGATCTCTGTAACCTGGACATCCTCTGCAAGCCACAACTCCTCTCTGACACTGTCATCTACTTTTCCAGAGTCCACAAGGCTACAATGCAGCTCCTTCTGACCTTCTCTGTACTTCTATCAACACCTCAGAGCAAACCCCATTTTCCTCAGACAAACATTGCATCTGTGTGATGATCTTCTCTCAAACATAAAACCATGCATATTCACTAATCCTCACCTCTTTTTCTTAACCTGCTTCAGGACTCTTTCCATAACTTCATGGTGTGGCTGATCAACTATCCCTCTATAGTTGCTGGCTCTGTGCATCACCCTTATTCTTGAAGTCGGTGCCAGTACACTTCATCTCCTTTCTCCAGGCTCCTCTCACTTTTAAGATTGTGTTAAACAATCCCAATTCAAACTCAACTGCCATCTGCCTAAACATAATACTTCCTGGTATGTCATCTGGTCCAACAGCTTTTCCATTCTTCATCCTCTTCATCGCTGCTCTCACTTCCATCTTGTTTATTTGCTGCACTTCCCTGGTTCACTATCTTCTGCTGTCCTTTTCTCCCTCTTTACTGTCCAACCTCTCAAACAAATTCAGCAAACACCTTATCTTTGGCCTACCACTGCTCTTAGCCTGCAGTTCATCTCCTTGTACACTTGTCTACTATACACTCCTGGACTTCTCAGTTCCACCACCAGGTTTCCTTATCCTCCTTCTTCCTTCCAGATGTCACACTAAGTACATTTCAAGCCGTCTGCCTCATCACATCTGCAGTAGTTTCCAAGCAAACCAGTAGCTGTTCAACACCTCCCAGTGCCCGTGTTAACTCCTGCCTGAATGCTACCTGAATCTGCACCAATCATCACTCTCTCTCCCCTGGGTACACTCTCCATCACTTCATCTAACTCACTCCAGAATTTTCTTTCTCTTCATCTCACAACTTGTGAACATAAACTAACAGCATTTATTATCACGCTGTTCCAGCTTCAAACTCATCACCCTCCTGACACCTCTTCACCTCAAAACACTCTCCATATCTGTTGTGAGGATATCTTTATACTCCATTCCTCCTTCTATCCACACCATGAGTAGAACAATTCAGCCTCATTCATATGTTTTTTTGTGTGATCTCTCTCCCCAGAATATCAACTTTCCTTCTCCATCATATCAAGCTAATTCTCTCCTTTACCAGTCCGCCTGCCAACGTTCAGTCCTCACCTCACTTCCACTCACTCTCCTTCTTTTCTCTCCTTCTCCCTCAGACATACCTTCCTCCTCTTCTTCTTGCCTGCTTGGCAACAGTGATCCAATTTCCACCAGCACCCTGTGTCCTAACAGCACGCAGTGCCGGTGGATTTGTTAGCAGACTCGACAGAATCAGTATGAAGTCTGTTTCGTTGTCCATATTGACGCTTAAAGTTTTTTACACCGGATGCCCTTCCTGACAAAAAACCCTCCCCATTTACCCGGGCTTGGGACCGGCACGAAGAAATACACTGGCTTGTGCTTGTGTGGCTGGGTTATGACAAAAGGCCATTATAACAAATGAAAATGGAATAAACAAGAAGGCAAATAGGAAAGAAAATACATTTTTTAACTCTAAGGCTATTGGGCAGTTTTGGACCATAGACCTTTTTTTTTTTTTGATTTTTCATTTATGGTCACTATGAAATTTTCATTTCAAGCGCTATTCTGGCTGATCGACTATATTAGTGATAGCATCATTTTTAAAATGAAATGGTTCCCTTCACTACGTTTACCAGATCAGCAAAGACAGAGTGAGTGAGTTATGTTATGTCGTGCTGCAGCACCGCCATCAGAAGTAAAACGGACAGGGTGTAGTCTGGACCTCCTCTGGCCTGGCGGCCCTCGTGGTAGGCATCCTGCGTGGACTCGGTGCTGCTCTGTGCCGTGATGGAGATGAGGGGTTTGGAAGCGCTGCGGGGGGGTACGGGAGGGGGCGTCCGCTTATAGGTGGGGGTGCTGGGAATTATGGTGACCGCTAGGTGTAGAGGCAGAGACAAACAGATGTTCAGTGCTTTATATGTACAAATCATTATATATATATATATATATATATATATATATATATATATATATATATATATATAAAGTATCGTATCCCACCTTTTTAAAGAAACACCTGCACTTTATATTCATATACGCACCACTTACCTCAGAACTCCTCTAAATAATGATACAGGCTGTCTGCTGCTGCTGAATCCACCCCTCTATTTATCAACGATCAGATTCTGACCACAGGCCAGCTGTTGGCTAGATGTTATTTAGGTGGGGGACTATTAGGAATCACAGTAGGAAAAAAGTGATCACTGAAAAAGGTCTAGAGGATGCTGGGCACAAGCTGGGAATCTACAGATTAACAGTTCACCAGGAGGGTACACGTTTTTTAACAAAGCCTAAAGGGTTAAAGGCTGCAAAGTCTCTAAAGGTTCTAGGCTCAGCGTTCAGCATCAGCAGTAAACGAATCCCCTGATCATCTGGAATCATCTGCACCTGTTTCTTCACTGCTTCATGTCTTCAATTAGATGCTTTGTTCAGCTAGAAGGTTCAGATGTAGATCCCATGTGGATTAACCAACACAGAACAATCAAACTGCTCAGGTACAGAGACTGGACTGAAAATGAGAACAACAACACTGTCCTTCAGGAAGATCTGGAGAACTGCTCAGGTACAGAGACTGGACTGAAAATGAGAGACAACAACACTGTCCTTCAGGAAGATCTGGAGAACTGCTCAGATGCAGAGACTGGACTGCAAATGAGAGACAACAACACTGTCCTTCAGGAGAGTCTGGAGAACCACTCAGAGTACAGAGACTGGACCTGAAAATGAGAGACCTTAACACTGTCCTTCAGAAGATCTGGAGAACTGCTCAGGTACAGAGACTGGACTGAAAATGAGAGACAACAACCTGTCCTTCAGGAAGATCTGGAGAACTGCTCAGGTACAGAGACTGGACTGAAAATGAGAGACAACAACACTGTCCTTCAGGAAGATCTGGAGAACTTTCCTTGACACATTACAGATACAAGAAAGTCGGTTGTGTGGTAATGATTTTCACAACTAGGGTTACCCGGGTTGCTGGAGAGGATGGATTAAATGAAGAGAAGATTATGTTCACTGTGTGCATTGGAGAAGAATAGTTCATTTTACTTCACTTTTAAAAGATGGGGGCTGTGAAACTCCAAATGTGAAACCTTTCAAATCACTTTGGGACACGTGACCCTCACGCTGCACTAAAGAAGTTGCTGATAATGTATGAAAGTTTGGAGTGAATGTTCATGTGTGTGTGTGTGAGAATGTGCGTTTGTGATGAGGACTGCTGACAGTTATCTCCACTCGTCCTGCTCCAGTGATGAGCAAGGGATTAGCCTGTTTCTTTCAAGTGCAAATGAAAGTAGTCCTCTAATCCAGCCAGATGGAGCACTAAATGGCCTTTCTGGGCTTGATCGGCCCATTCTCGCCCTTTTAAACACAATTCTGTGTCAAACCAATGGACTGGAGGGTGTTGGCAATAGAAATAGGAAAGTCCTTCAGAACGGGGTGGGGGTGGGGGGGTCTAAGAGCATCCAAGGACTTCATCAGTGACCTCAGTTTTTAATCTTCATCTTCTTCTTTCGGCTGCTCCTGTTAGGGTTCACCGCAGTGGATCAACCATCTCCATTTCTTATGGTCCTCTGCATCTTCCTCCTTTAAACTGACCGCCCGCATGTCCTCTCTCACCACATCCATTAACCTCCTCTTTGGTCTTCTTCTTTTCCTCTTTCCTGGCAGCTCCATCTTCAACATCCTCCCGATATAATCCTCATCTCCCCTCTGGACATGTCCAAACCAACGCAACCATGCTTCTCTAATTTTGTCTCCAAGACATCTAACCCGAGATGTCCAGATGACATACCAGTGGAAGCATGGAGGTGTTTAGGGGAGATGTCACTTGAGTTTCTGACCAGATTGTTTAACATATTCTTGGAAGGTGAGAGGACACCTGAGGAGTGGAGATGAAGAGTACTGGTACCGATTTTCAAGAATACGGGTGATGTAAAGTGTATTACTGTAGTAATCATAGAGGGATAAAGTTGAGCAGCCACAGCATGAAGTTATGGGAAAGAGTCGTGGAAGCAGGTTAAGAAAAGAGGTGAACATTAGTGAACAGCAGTATGGTTTTATGCCGAGAAAGATCACTATAGATGTAATGTTTGCTCTGAGGGTGTTGATGAAGAAGTACAGAGAAGGTCAGAAGGAGCTGCATTGTGCCTTTGTGGACTTGGAGAAAGCATATGACAGGGTGCCTAGAGAGGAGTTGTGGTTTTGTATTAGGAAGTCTGGTGTTACAGAGAAGTATGTGAGAGTACTTCAGGATATGTATGATGGCAGTGTAACAGTGGTGAGATCTGCAGTGGGAGTGCTGGATGCATCAAGGCTCAGCACTGAGCCCATTCTTGTTTGCAGTAGTAATGGACAGGTTGACGGACGAGGTTAGACAGGAGTCTCAGTGGAAGATGATGTTTGCTGATGATATTGTGATCTGCAGTGAGAGTAGGGAGCAGCTTGAGGAGAACCTGGAGAGATGGAGATGTACTCTATAGAGGAGAGGAATGAAAGTGAGCAGGGCAAAGACAGAATACATGAGTGTGAATGAAAGGGAGGAAAGTGGAGTGGTTAGGATGCAGGGAGTAGAGGTGACAAAGATACTTGGGATCAACAGTTCAGAGTAATGGCGAGTGTGGAAGAGAGGTGAAGAAAAGAATGCATGCAGGTTGGAATGGGTGGAGAAGAGTGGCTGGAGTGATTTGTGACAGATGGGTACCTCTCACTCTCGCTCTCACTCTCACTCTTGCTGGTATCAGTCTGTCACAGATCACACTTTTCTCTCTTCTTCTCCCATGTGACAGTCTGTGATACACTGATACCAGCGAGAGCAAAAGGGAAGGTTTACAGACCAGCTATGCTATACAGTAAAATTCTATAAACCTTCCTTTTCACTCTCGCTGGTATCAGTCTGTCACAAATCACTCTTGTCTCTCCTCTTCTCCCATTCCAACCTGGCACCTTCTCCACCTCCCCTCCACACTCACTGTTACTCTGAACGGTTGATGAAGAGCCCCAAAAAGAGCAGGCAGTAGTGTAAATGAATACTTTGGAGAATGTCAGGTGAACAACAACAGCAATAGTGAGTCCAGAACTGGGTCCAGTACAGTATTATAACAGGGCTTGCTTGTGGTTCTCTTTAGTGGGACGAGTGGTCTTGGCATCAGTCAGATGCTGCTGATGTTCCATCAGGGCTGAATCCCTGCATCACTGACAGGGTGAATACATCAAGACTTTCCCCTCCATGTCCTTTCACCCGCTCTTCCACCCGCCCTTCATCTCTCTTTATAACAACATGAACGTTAACAGATGAACGGTGGATGGAGTGTGATTCAGTGCGAATTGAGTGGACTTACTGCTATGCACACTCCTTTTGGCAGTAACATCTATTTCTGTAGCGATGACGACTTTTCGCTGCCTTCTTTGTTCCTTGAAAACTAATTCCCAATTTTCAGCAATCTAATAGTCCAGATTTTGCCTGCTGGGCCCATGGAGTCAAATCTGCTGATCTGGGATCAGTTTAAGACAGGCTTGTTTGATACCCGGGGTTCTCTTCTTAATGGGGACTCTGCTTAGTACTAGCTGATTTGATGCTGGGGGTTCTGTTTCCTGTGATCTGTTTAAAGCCATCTGGTTTGGTCCCAGGGGTTATTTTGGAATCGCAAACGAACACCACATCTGTTCAAAGCTGCCTGGCTGGATGCCAGGGTTGTACCTCGCATATGTTTTAGAGGAGGGCTGTCTGAGAACTTTTGGATAGAAAGAGAACCAATTTTTTAAGTGCTTAAGATGCAAAATGACCCAAACTCACCAGGCAAGAACTGCTCTCAGTCAACAGAACCAGACATCCTCTTTAATCGACTAAAAGCTCCCTCTCACAGAAATGCTTTGCGCTTATGGAAGCTCTGCTGGAAGTCTGAGACGTGCTCAACCGCTCTAAGGTTGCTGGAGCCTATTTCAATGCTCATAGTGTGAATGGTGTCCCCAAGTCCATCACTGGGTAGACACACAGACAAGCACACTCACACCACGTGGGCACGTGGTTAGCATCTCTAATCCACCTGGAGAACCCAGAGGAAATCCTCCACAGTGGCTAGCACCGTCCCCTCACGCTGAGAAATACTGTGTTTGATTCAAAGGTGGGACAGTCCAGGTTCTTTCTGAGTGGAGTTGTTGTTCTCCTTGTGTCTCCATGTCAGGTGAATGGGAGATGCTAAATAGTTCCCTGAGTGTGAATGAGTGTGTGTGTGGTTGCCTGTGCATGCTCTGTGATGGACTGGCGACCTGTACAGGTCTGCTTTTCTGAAACAGGTGAAGGGTGAACACCACAGTGATGGGGACGCTACCTTGCCCTCAGGGCAACCTACTTATCCGGGATTCAAACCCGTAACGTTCCTATCCTGGGGCCTGGTCCCAAAAGAATAGACCAGAGCGGCACGGGATGCATTTCTTTCTTTCTCTTACTTTCTATTAATGCATTTTTATTTACTTCACATTATAATTTCCTCTGATCATTTTGCATACAGTGTCTTTATATATTTGTGATATATTTTATCCATTTGTATAAATAATGAGCATTTAAATGCATTAAATGTGATTTATAAACAACAACAATAATAAATACAAGTATTATTATTATTATTATTATTACTATTATTATGCATTTATTTATTTATATTATCATGATTATTATTATTATGTGGCTCCACATCTATTTAACGTGACTTTGGCTAGTGAAGCAGGGGTTGCTGATCTGGGACCTGCTTTAAATCCGTCACATCCTAACAAATACTAGATCCTCGATTAGCCACTTTAAGGGTCTTTACACATGTGTGTAAAAAAGCTCCAAGACACTTTATGAACACGGCCCTGGAGATGCTCTGCTGATAGTGCGCTCCGAACATCAGGGATTACGGGCGCAGGTTTAAGAGTCTTTGCGGCGGTTCTGCTCGACTGAGCTCTACAGCCAAGCTTGATAAACTACTTCAGTCATAATGGAGGGGATTCAAGCACTTTATCCCAACACGGCAATCTCTATTCATCAGCAAACACAATCGGATGCTCAGGCTCATAAGAGAGACAAAGAGAAAGAAAGGCTGTTTGCATACATGCTCCAAGTTTAATGGTGTGTATTGAGGGTATTTGCCGCAGACTGAATTTATGGCCCTTCCGAAGACAGTGGCTGGTTTCGTGAGCTTTTAGAGCCGGGACAGAATTAATGGAGACGCTCCATTATAGTCAATGTCACTCTGCAGATGAGGCAGCATTGCAACCTAGGGGACCATGCATCTTCACCCTGTCCCAAACATGGATTCTCATACCTCAACACCCCTCCATAAACATCACAGCCTGGCAATCGTGCAGAAAGCCTCAGACAGAAATAGATTTTATAGGACGAGGCGGTAATTCCGTGAGTCTATAAAATGTAGTGCTTCCCGAATGGGGCAAAAATGTAATAACGTAAAAACGCAATAAAACAAACGTTTAGCCGCAGGCTGGAAGAGCCTTTTCCTTTTTCTGACTCTCCCAAGTAGCTTGTCTAATTAGGTTCACTTCTTTGTGAAGGCCTTAAAAGGGAATTTCACCAATTTTTCGACATTTTCTTATGATTACAGTTGCAAAATTGCTCAAAAGTGGTGCAAAATGCTCCGCTCTTGAACAACATACGGATCCAGAATTGCTCGAAGTGAATGGAAGCAGATGATGCGCTCCCTCGCAGAAAATCATTCAATGAAGTGGTTATGAAGGTGCTGCTGGAAGAGACATTGTTTTATGACGGTTTCACATTTTGGTCTGAATCATTTCTTGAAAAACCCAGTGGATTTTGATGTATGTGGGCATTTTAAGGCAATTCGGTCCCAACAAAGGGTTTATTTTACAGATTAGTGATCTATACAGATTATCATGCAGAACCTTGAATTATTTGGGAGTTTTTTAAAAGAAAGCAGTGGAATTCTCCCTTAACTCTTAGGAACGATTACTGCCATTCATTATTCTCCATAATTTAAAAGGCAATCACGTTAATACATCAACAATTACGAGGATGCTGAAGATCCCAACACCTCACCTGTGTCTTCACTAACTTTACAAACCAACCTTCAGCCTTCAGATTATCACACTGCAGATGATAATCGAGTAACTAAGCATTAATACATCACCAATAACAGAAGCTCAAGCAGCATTTTAGTTGATCTGTAGAATTACTACACTGGCTTTTTAGTGAAGAGAGCTCGTCTAGCACCTTGGGAACCATAACAACCAAACTAAATCTGTATAAAGTCTTATTAAAGGCTTATTCTTACAAAGAAGAAATCAGAAAGTCTTACGGTCACTGAAGCTGGATGGAAAAAGCCTTAGGAACAACGGTGGTCTAGTGTTTAAGGACTAAGCTAGGATAGGAAGGTCAAGGTTTAGAGTGCCCTGAGGTACCCTTGAGCAAGATACTGACCCCATCAGCGCTCCCCGGGCACTGGATATGGCTGCTCTCTGCTGCATGGTGTGTGTGGGTTTAAATGCAGAGGATGTATTTCGCTGTGGTTCACTGTGTGCTGTGCTGTGTTTCACAATGGCAACTAGTCACTTTCACTTTCGCCTTTAGAAATGCCACGCTGGCAACTCTGGGAAACCCTGCTCTGGTTTTACTGTATAATTTGTGTCCAAACGGAAAGGAAGCAGTGCCATTTTCTGTAAGATACGGCTGTTTAAATCGCAGAAACTCAGCAAAGGTCCAATTTTGAACCGCTCCCTGCAGCGTCTCTGCAGCTACTGGAGAAAAATAATCAGACCTACTATCCAGCAGTCCCAAAAACAGGCCTGGTTTAGGCCTCAGATCTTCAGAACTGATGTCAGAGAAAACAAACTCCAGTCAGTAAGATGTTGTGAAGGGCATGCAAACTAGAAAACTTCAATCTGCTTTGGGGTGTTTTAGATGAAATATATATTAAACGTTTTTGTCTCACACCATCCAGAGGCAGATTGTGCCACATTTGGTGGCAAATGAAGGTGATCATGGAAAGGGTCATGTGTCCTTTTAGGAGCTGCTCTTAATAAAGTGTCCATCCGAGGGTTGCAGATTCTATTTCTGGAGAAAAAGCTTAACTCATGCTCTGAATGCACAGAACCATGGCAGGCGGTTCAAGCTGTTTCTCAAGCAGGTGGGAACTGAAATGGAAGAACTGTTCTCTTGGTTCCTGATTGGCTCAATTCTTGGT
The DNA here is from genome assembly GCA_017165825.1 of Hepsetus odoe. Lineage (NCBI taxonomy): Eukaryota > Metazoa > Chordata > Actinopteri > Characiformes > Hepsetidae > Hepsetus > Hepsetus odoe. Next base: position 3,186,239 of record CM029374.1, on the reverse strand, counting down.
TCTGAACATGCGGAGTGTCACTTTTTGGTCCTCAGTAACAAAAAACAAAGTTATAATGTTGCAAAGTGAAAGTGACTAGCCACAACAAAATGCTCCTCTGCATTTACACACAGAAGTGGGCAGCGATATATCCTGTTCCCGGGGAGCTATGATTGGGACGGTACCTTGCTCAAGAGTACCTCAGGATTGCCTGCTGGTTGGGGACTCGAACCCAAAGCATCTTGATCCTGGGCCTAGTCCCAAACCACTAGGCCACTGCTTCTATATTCAGCACTTCGAGCACAGATGTGGTATAAATCAAAAGTTTATGCTCCCATCTGCAGCGATTCGTGAGACTCTTGGAGCAGATCTGCCCCGAAAAAGTGCGGGATGTGGGGAAACGACCTTGGACGTGCGTTCTGCACTGCAGAGGGAGTGAGTGAGTGAATGAAGGAGCAGGGCTGACAGGCAGAGGCCTGATAAAAGCTCGTCTCTGCTGTCACCTCTGCTGCTCGGGCCGCTGTGTACAGACGGCTATAAAGCAGGGGAGGGCACTTTTTTATGGAGCCGTAAGTCATATAACGAAGGCGGGCAGAGACCCGGTGCCAGAGCTGGCTGGAAGTTGGCTGGCCGCTGCCACACTGAGTGATGGGGACAGGGTGGCTAAAGTGCTGCAGTCTAAGACAAAAGTGCCTGACAGAGCACTACGGCTTCCTGGGGATGGATGGCCGGACCGATCGAGCTAAATATAGAACCACGTCCGGCCAAAAGACAAAGAAGAGAAGCAGGGAGACCGAGTGTGAGGTGAAAGGTGAGTGTGTGTGAGGGAGAGGAGAAGATGGATGCTGAGCTGTAGCTGCGAGGAGCACCGTGTCCATTATTTAGTCGTCTGTGGGGTACTGCACAGCCGTAGCCTCGTAGTCGTTTCGAAATTTCTTCTGCCTTCCTCGGACGTTCAGCTGATTGACCACATGGTCTGATAATGAGCTCCATAAATAAACCCCACCTTGCCTACAACTACTGCTGCTAATAATAATGTAACAATAATGTTCAAGGAAGGTAATGGACACGATTATGCAGTTTAATCACCAAACATGCTTATCAATGTCTTTGTGTTATGGCTGTAAGCATTTTGTAAGAGTCGGAAAACATTCAATCAGCTGATAAAGCTGATACACTGCAATTTTTTGTACCCCTGAGCAAGGTACTGTCCCCATCACCGCTCCCCGGGCACTTTCAATCGCTGCCCACTCCTGCACGGTGTGTGTGGGGGAAAAGCAGAATTTTGTTGTGTTTCACGATATGAGTAGTCACTTTCACTTTAACATCCGTAAAACTAACAAGAAGATGCAACAGCATAGCGGGCACCGGTAATAATAAGTGCAACATACGCCTGAAACGAAGTTTACCTGGAGAATATACTTATTATACGGAATATAACAGACCTGACATGGGTTTTGTGACTGTACTGCACCCTGACATCTCTAAACGTGGAACGTATGGAGTTATGGCTGCAGTGCTACTGAAGTATGTCGTGCGGTACATGCACGCAAGTATGATGGTCTGCATGAAGCTTCCTTCCAGGAGAAACTCATAGATCCAGTGTGAAACGAAAGCACGTTTAGAGCCGGGCTAAAGGGGGCCCGGGTAAATCAGATTTCCTGTTTCATAAGCGCCGTGTTTGTGAGCGGGACGAGGCACATCCAACCCCACGGATGAACTTTCTGTACAAAACCTGCATACCACTGTCAACCGTTCTCTGGCATTTAGCATCAGCCAAAAAGAAGCAAGCTCTTAAAAGCCGCAGGAGGAGGTGGAGGTGGGAGGAGCGAGGAGGGATGGTTCACATTCCACGGCGGTTCTCCAATCTCACACTGCGATAAGCACTAGCATCTGATGAATCAATAAAAAGCCCCGGTACCCCGTCACGACTCAGGGGGAAAAACACAGAGACGCTGCCAAAACAGCACTGGGGTGAGAACACCCCTCTCCAGGAGTTAATAACCCTCACCCGTCAGGTCCCCGTCCCCAGGGTTATTCATTAGAATGGAGGTGAAGCTGTTTTTATCATCATCAGGTGGCTTTATAGAGGACACCGCCAGGCTCTTCATTAATCACACATTACGTTGTGCTTGCGAAATGTGCTGGAGGTGACGCTGGGGGAAATTAGCTCAGGCTATCTGCCTTCTGTGCCGTAATGAAGCCCAGCTGCGTGATCGCCATCCGAGACCATGCTTAAGACGTCCATTTGTAAAACCGATCCTCGTTACGGCAAGTTGCGAAAGCCGAAAAGCCTAAATATGATGGACTATAAAATATCAGACCTGTCATGTTTCTCCCCACATGCAGGGAAGAGGCTCCAGCATTTACAGGGCCTGGTTACACGTGGCTCATATCATAGCCGGATAGGATATCAGACCAAGAACAAGCAATAAAATCAGGTGTCCACAAGCCTTTGGACGTCCTCATATTGCATATTTTGTCCAATTTGTTTTAAGTGACATTGAGTCAATAGATCCACTCCTGGGAATAAACTTAAACAGGACCATGCCCTTTTTAAAGCACCTTTTCTATTTGCTTAACATAGAGAAATAAAAACACGAATGCTGAAAATTTCGACACTTGCAGCAGTTCTTCATGGGAGGCTTCCTGAAACTGAGGAAGGTAGCCATTGAGAAGTAATGCTCAGAATAAACCTTAATAAATGTTAATGTTAATATCCATTGTCATAACAGGCTTATGGACGATACAGTGGTGTGACCTGTGATTTAACACGAGCACAGTGTATTCGTGAAAAGATTGGAGCGCTTATAGCTGCTAGACCGCTGAGTGATGGGTGCGGCTTTACCTGGTGGTTGCTGGGAGGGTCGGTCCACACTGCCTGAGGACGGGAGGCGGAACTGGATTCCTGTGAGCAAACAACACACATCACGCTAGACCACCCTAGACTTCTGAAGCTGAGTGCCGTTTACAATCCGGCAGCAACCATGCGTTTAAAGTCCATTCCCAACTTCTGCAAAAGAAATGGTGAAAATTGCAACATCCGAAAAGAAAAGTCTGAGTTCCACTGTGTGCACAGCCAATAACTCTAGGGGAAAAGACGATATATTTCTGCCGCTATATTTTGATCGCTGTTGAGATCAATGACATCATGATTCCTGCAAAAGTGGAGCAATATTCAGTGGATGTGAAATGGTTCATTGTAGAAAAACTGATCAACTCTTTTTCCTGGGTCACCCTGTCTATCGTTTATTTAGCTTCCAAATCCACCGGTCTGTCTACACCCGTCTTCTGAGTGTCTACACATGAAACTGATGATGATAACGTGGTCACAAATTGAAAAAAGCAAGTTTTGAGGCACTGTTTTGCCTCTAAATGCCCCACACTTGCCCATCCCTTGAAAACAATTGAGCAAATTTAGGCCAAAACATGATCTCGGAAGTACCACAAACCACTGCCTCCAACGTGAGGCATTTCTTGTAATGACTTTGTGAGGGAGGCTTTGGAAAATGAGTCTGGTTGCATTGACCATCACTGTGAAGAAAGGTCTGTTAGTAGTATATTCCCCCAGGCTGCAGGTTCCTCCCTCCAGCACTACCACCATTGGGTTCCTGAATAAGACGCTTAATCCCGAGTTGCTCCAGGGAGACCGTCCTTGGGATTAATCTCAGGACAGGAGACATACAACTCTCCCGTCTCTCTTACATCTCCTCCCATCTGTCCTGCACTGATGGACACACTGAGGAACACTTTTCTAGATGTTTTGTCCATGTTTTGTCCATTTAGGCTGAAACTGGTCCTGATGTTGGAAAATAACATTGGAGAATCCCCTCAGATGCAAGTGAGGAGTCGGTTCTGAAGATGTAAGGAGTAGAAAATGTATTTGGGTGTGTTACAGTCAAAAAAAGTCCAAGTCAGTTAAAGTACAGATGCCTGAAAACTCCACTTAAGTCCAATACTAATTGCTCACGCCGTTAACACGCTCGGCATGTAATTAGAATCTGGCTGCGAGGCCGTTCGGTTCTGGATTGACTGCAGTTTGCCGAGCTACAAAGTTGATCTCCGCATGGGGCAGATCAATTAAAGTGATGGCAATAATGGTGATCCGTCCCAGCGTGGAACTCCACTTACCACTTCAGCCGTACAGATCGCACCTTGGAGGCTGCAGGGAGCCAATGAAAGAGCCTGGAAATATGGAACAAACTGGAAAGGAAGGAATCTCTCGTGCCTCTTCCCCACAAAGCCCTCGGGAAAGAAACGCACATGGAGGCTCCTGCACCGGTACAGTTGGAAAAGTGCTGACTTTTATTATGTATTTGTAACATTCAGCGATAACAGATCATTCAGCGTACACTGAGTACAACGAAACCGATGGGCAGATACGAATGAAAAATAATACGTGAAGAAAGAAGAGCGCTCACCATCGCTTGAAGGCAGATTATCACCAAAAAATATATAGATATATTTAAGGGGGAAATAAAAAAATAAAACAAAAAACAAAAAAATGAAGGCTCAAATCATTCCGAAGCTCACAGTGATCGAACAATATTGAGGCAGAATGTGATTAAACGATGTAGAAATGAAGAAGTAACGAAAAGAAAGAAGCGCACGTCCACATTCACAAGTCCAAAAAAAAAGGCACACGATGTAGAAGCAGCCAGAGAAATGGAGCGCGAGTTCCCTACACGTCTATCTGGATGGGCGATCCCCAGGAAAAATAGAATATACAGCAATGTTTCCAGGTTATGGCTCAGTTCCCCAGACTTCTGGCCCTCTGAAGCAAGTTATGAGTCACTACGGTGAGATGGATGGGAACAATGAGCAGGCAACGATATTTATTTCCTTTTTTTTCTCCTTTTTCTTTTTGTGAATGCTACTGTACAGCGTTTCCCTGTACTTCAAAGCACCAGTGGGTTAGGTTTGAATGTGCATGTGTAACCCACTTTTATTACTTGCCAGAAAAGTCCCGAGCTCAGCGAAGGGGAGACGTTAAACAGTAAAGTATCAAATGCCATCGCGTAAGGCTTGAGGGCAGACAGCGCTGGGCTGAGGGTCAGTTCCATTTCAGCCTGCTTTCAATCCTTCCTAACATTTGCCCATCCGTTCACTTCTAAGCTTGTTTCACCAACGACCAACGCGCTCTTCAGCTGACCTCCAGCTCATGGAAGTGGCCCCAAACCCTGGACGTCTGACGTGTAAAGGAGGAAGGCCGGTTCTTTTACGGGATACCTTGCTTACTTTAGTCATGCTGAAAGATGAATCGGTCTGCTGAGGGCTCTATTTCGTGAAGCTTGCTAAAGAAATTTGATGGACTATCCTCAACTAGGTCCAGTGCTTTCACTTTAAGCGGTGCTTATGTTGTCCCGGGGCGCCCGAAACAGGTGATCTGTCATTTTCTATGAAGGCACGGATTAGCAACATGGTGACCGCAAAAGTCAAATAAAACAAACGTAGCTGTGCACCTTCCAATGAACTCACGTTCCACTAACGATCAATTACTTTAACTGATCTTTCCTTTGAGGCAGCGGTGGTCTAGTGATTAGGGACTAGGACCCAGGATCAAAAGGTTCTGGGTTCAAATGCCAGACCAGTAGTTTGCCCTGAGGTACCCTTAAGCAAGGTACCGTCCCCATCACTGCTTGCCGGGCACTTTAAATAGCTGGCCCCTGCTGCATGGTGTATATGGGTGAAAAGCAGGGGAAGCATTTTGTTTTTTCATAATGACAGTTAGTCACTTTCACTTGCACGGAGTCATTTTCTTTCCAGCTAAATTCTTAAAATAAAGAAAATGAGTTGTTGCAAACATTCAAATGAATAATATTTAAAGAAGCTCTCAGTCATTACAATAAAATGTTACTTAAGTTAATGAAGAGTGACGCGCACCGTTACAGCTCAGTGAAGTCTGAAGGACTCTCGGAAAGCTTTTAGCCAGAAAAACCAGCTCTGAGGATATTTCTCTGCCATAATGGAGATCCATGAGGTGCACCTCCACCACTCCAGCGCATCCTTCTCAGCTTCAGTGGTTTAATCATTTTATTCACTTTATGTTCAACGCCAGTTATGCCAATTTATTATTTTTTTAATTAAAACTAAATTAATCAAGCAGCCTTATTTGGAGGGTCTATCATCTCACCTTTGAAGGATTCCCAGCTTATCCAGACACTTTTGATATGTGGGAAACTCTTGGCTTGTCCTGGGGTTTGTTTTAGGCTGACCTAACTCTAGGACATTCTAAGAGTTTCCCACATATTGAATGTGTCTGGATATCAGCCAAAACCTAAGCCTAGGCTTTACGCAGAATATAGCCCTGAGCCAAGCCCATACCCCTAACCCAACATTAATCCTCGCTCTAAGCCAGCATCTAGTCCATGAACCTTAACACTGTTGCAGGAAGACAATCAATGCTAATTAGCAATGCTAATTGTATTTAATTCTGTCCTAAAATGTTATTTAAGTTTCAAAATCACATTCGGGACCTGCTGTTTTAAAAGCATCAACACTGGAGAGAGGCTCAGGGTGGGACATCGGGGACTGGAGCGAAAAAGAAAAGTAGAGACGGGGGGGACTTTGGACAAGCCATGTTTGGTCTGGAGGATTTGCTGGACTATAACATCTTCTTCTTTTCCATTTCCTCTTGTCCGCTGCATCTTCCTCCTTCAAACCTACCACCTGCATGTCCTTCATGGATGTATATCAAACTTCCACCGTAAGACACTATTGAAAATCTTCAACCTACATTTTTGGAAGGCTCAGAACCATTTTTGTTTTAGGGCTTTTCTTAAATAAAATAATAAATAGTATTCTGATTAAATATTCAAGATCGTCACTCTAGGACTTTGTATTGCTACAAACAAGCCAATGGCACTTCATTTCAATAAGACCCCATTTTTTCCTTTTACATTCTGACCATTTTATCACGTCAACTCCGCAGAGTTTGTGGTCTTGGCTGAAAGTGCATAATTTATGTCTGCGATGGACGGGGACCTGTGCAGGCCTGGGATAGGCCTGAAAGAATCACAATTAACCAGCAAATCAAGTTTCTGCATCCCAACTGGATCAGACGTTGCTTGTTTTCATAGAAAATGACTCACCTGTATCTCACCTGGACCACGGAAACCCAATTTTAACGCGTCAGATGCGAAAGCCATTAAGATTCACAGTTAGTTAGGTGGCTGGCTAACTAACAAAGTGAACGAGCTCATGGCACCAAATGCAAAAGGGCCTACAGGCTTCCACGGCAAGACACGAATGAATATCTTCAGCTTGCATGCCTCCATTTTTGAAAGTGGCTCAAAAATAAAAGCTTTGCTGAGCTCACTTGCAAGTAGTGCTTCCTGCTTAAAGTGACAAACAAAACTGAGCATCGGAACCATCACTTTCACTTCCACTTTCCTTTGCATCGCTACAGAAAAGCCAATATCCCGAAACGGATCATTTCAAGAAGTCCCCCGTTTCACCTTTACACCACTGTAACATCATAACCCTCCCAGGAGTTTCTTGAGCCCGCCGCCTCTTTTTGAACTTCCAGGATGAATAAAGCAAGTCGACGGCCCCCGTTTCCTCTTTTAACTTGTTGACAGTCATATATTACTTAAGTCAGTGCAGGAAAAAACACAAGATACATTAGGCTGTATATCCACAATAAATTAGGGAATATCCATATAAAATATTCAGCGATATTCAACGAGTTTTTTTCAGTCTTCTTCGTCCCAGTTATGTACAATACATTTGATTGTATATTTTCTATGATATATATGTGTGCATGTGTGTGTGTATGTGCGTGTGTGTGTGTGTGTGTGTGTTACAGAATGCATTCAAAGCGTCACAACGAACTGTGCAAACTGCAGCCGCTCACCCCGCTGCGTCTTCAAAAGGTTCACAGCACTAAATCCACTCGCTTGTTTTGAAAGCAAGGCTTTGGCTTTGAAGACTTGGAACTGAATAAACTGTAACGTCATTTTGCGGAATTTCTTCGTCGTGGCCTGGCAACCGAGCTCGATTCTTACTGAATCTCAAAAAATCGTTTGCCCACATTCTGAGAAAAAGGAAATCAAAACCCATCAAAATGTATCAAAGAGATCTGTATTACGCCTCAGCAGTCTTTGGTCAATGTTCACTTCTCACCCTGTCAAAAACCAGTCGGATGAGGGTTCTTTTTTTTTTTTTACATTCCATTTCTGCAGTGTCCAAAAGCAACCCCCCCCCCCCCCCAAAAAAAAAAAAAAACAGTATTAGGTTACCAAAGACAAAAGCTCTCGAACTCTTAGAGAGTCGCTTTGGAGAGTTGCTCATCCACCACCGACGCAATCACAGTATGTACCAAAATACATTTTTCGGATGGACAGGCCAACAAAACAGGCTGCAAAGAGATGAGGAGAAGCATTTTCTGAGCAAATGCAACTTTGGTTCATGGGTGAGTCATTTCTGAAGTGCTGAGTGTCTCTGGGACACTAATGCGGTGTGGGCGCCGGCATCAAGCTGCTTTTAGCTACGGCCTCTTTCAGAGGCTCATCGGGTCTGAAAAAAGGTTCACTAATAGACTGAAACCTCCCTGACGGGTTCTTCTCTCTCTCTCTCTCTCTCTCTCTCTCTCTCTCTCTCTCACACATTTATTTACTTCACCCACGCTCGCACAGACAAACCTGTAAACATTTTGCTACATTACCACATGCTCTGACACTTGGTCTTGTCCTCTTTCGTGTCCTGTGAGGCCTTGTAAGCTCACAGAGACAAAGACATGTAAGACATCTCTGAGTTATTTGAATATTTCTTGTGGTAGATCTCCATACTGGCACTCCTGGACATTGGCAATCGCCCTCGCGCCCGTCGCTGCCATCTAATCCACAGGAAATCTCTGCAAGATGGCGATGAGCTGCTGGAGGCCATGGTTCCCCTTGGTGATCCGTTATCGGTTGTCTCTCGCTTGGACACGTCTAAAGCTGCCTGAAGCTCTAGAAGGGACAAGTTAAAAGGGTGCACAGTTGCAGGGTCGATAGTTGCGGGGGAGCTGCTACCTGGATCCTGTGGTTCCAGTTCCTCATCCGTAGCTGGGGTCTCAGAATCAAAAACGTCTGGTTCAACGGAGCACAGAATGGCGGAGAAGAGTGTTTCTGACTCCAGAAGGTCAATGGTAGCAGAGTCAAGAGTGTCCGGCTTGAGCGGGTATGCTGTGACCTGCTTGGGAGTAGTTGTCTCTTCAAGATACTGCTCAAGATCTTGAGGAATAGGCTGAGGATATTTCATTGCACCACTCTCAGGTGAACATATGACCGCTGGGTCCATGAAGTCTGCTTCTATTGGATTAAGAATTTCAGGATCCATTTCTGGCCAGCTCAAAGTTGTTACATCCAGAGGTTCCTCTGTAGGAGAAATGGACTGATGGAGATCCATTGTTTCTCTCTTTGACCACAGAATGACAGGCTGAGCTTCAGGCTCATATGCTGTTGAACTAGGAAGTGCTGGAGACATGGGTTCCGGAGTCGGTGGGTTTGAGATATCTGAATCCGTTCTTTCTGGAGTTGCCGGCTGCAAGAAAATTGTATCCAGCAGTTCGGGGAAAGGCAGATCTTCTATTGTATGGTCATCAGGTTCATCAAAGTCATCTGTTTCCGGGGTTGGGGGGTCTGGGAGATCTGCTGACTCTGGACTTGGCAACCCTGGGTCTAATGATTCTAAACTTGGCCACTTCAATTCATTAAGATTCATTGATTCTGGGGTCAGAGGGCTCAACACAATCGAATCAACAGGCTCTGACACTGCATAGTCTCCCATGTTTTGATCTACACTTTCTTCAGTTGGTTCGACCAGCACAAGTGGGCTTACAGATGGTCTGTGCTGATCGGTAGATATAAAAAGGCCTGGAGACGGCGGGCTTGCAGAAGACGGATACAGAACCGTTGGGTCAAGAGACTCTTGAGGTGATGATGGATCTGGGGGGCTTATGTTCTCTGGATCGAGTTTGGGCCAGTGCAAGTTGGCCAGGTTCACTGGCTCTAGGTTTGTAAAATCTAATACAATTGAATCCACCCTTTCGGGAGTTGCTGTTTTTGAAAAATGTCCAAGTTCTAAAGGAGGTTCTGGTTCTGGAGGATCAGGTGGGGTCATAGGGTCTGGATCCAGTTCAGGCCAGCATAAAGATGCCAGGTCCACAGGTTCTGGAGGAGTCAAATTAGCAAATGTTGGATCATCGAGCTCTGATATCTGCGAGTGTGGGTCTGTTTGAAACAAAGGTCCAGGAGTTGAGACGTGTAGGACATTTGTGTTCAAAAGCTCTGGGGGATGCATGGACAGGACATTGGGGTCTACAGGTGAAGGGCAGTTTACAGCTGCATCGGCTGTGTTTTGTCTTACTAACGTCTTGCTCCCAGCCTGGGTGCTGACAGACACCTGGGCTGCCGAATGCTGGGTCTCTTTCGCCCAACTGGGTGACCAGGTGTTGTAGCGCTGTGTAAAATTGGAAAAGTTGCTATTAAAGGCCCTGAGCTCTGTGCACAGGTCCCGTCTGAGCTCAGCTAGCTCCTTCCGCATGGCTGAAACATCCTCCCTCCACTGCTGGCTGATCGCGAGAGCCAGGTCAGCCGTCTCCTGGACGCTTGACTGAACAGGCCGCGGCCTAATGGGGACGCTGGTTTTGTGCGGAGGTAGCGAGGGAGCTGTGGAGGAAGAGCGATTGCTGTAAAAGCTCTGCGATTCGTCTTCTCTCCCGGATCGGCTCGCATCCCTCCGGGCCATGGAAGTCATGTCTGCATCCTTGTTGGGCAAATTGTCCTCATTAAGCAAACCAGTGCCCTCCAGCACTTCATTTCCCTCTGGAAGACAAATATAAACAAGCGGGAGAGTATATACCGCGCTTACAGATGGGGACAGCCGGAGATGGTGATGCTCTTTTGTGTAACGTGGCTGAAACAAACACGTGAGCCAAAATAAGCGCCATCGGCAATTACCCTGGTATGGAAAAAGTTCAAAATAATTGAATAAAATGCCTGTCAATTTCAAACTAATTCTGCCAGTGGGACATCGGATATGTCTGATGCTTCCCAGCACTGTAATACATAAGACAAATGGAGTCAACTTTGTGTGTAACTGTTTCTTCAGCTCATGAACATGGGCTGGTGGTGGTCTAGAGGAAGGATGCTCGCCTATGGACCAAGAGGTTGCAGGTTGAAATCCCGCCTCCAGCACCACCACCACTGAGTTCCTGAGCAAAACCCTTAACTCAAGTTGCTCCAGGGAGCCTGTCATTATAATTAGGCGATGGAAGGCGCTCTGGATAAATGGCGTAAATGTCATTTTACAGGAAAACAGGCTTATTTTGACTCACGTCAGTTTGGGTTTGTTTCATTTTTTTTTTTTTTTTTTTACTCTGCCTTCTCACTCAAACATTTATTTGCATGTACATTTCCCCTCTCTCAAAGCACAAAACAGAGAGTTCTACCACGGGGGCAAACCTGAAGAGGATAATAACAGCCATATCTCTTTGAGCATGATCAAATCCCTCTGTCCGGCAGACGCCCTGAGCTTTGTGCATCGAAAAAAGGGAAATGCGAGCAAAGCTTTCAGCCTAATCTCTCTGTGTGTCTCAGCAGAGCAGGTATGAACCCTATTGAACATGAAAGGCCCACACAGACCCATCTAGGAAAAATTGACCAGGACTATCCGAGTGGGACCACGAAGGGCCTGCAGTGAACAAAGTCAGAAGCTTTCTCTTTTGTAGGAGAGCCCAAGGTAGTTAGCAGCTTAACTGCAAATATGGTTCAGTGAGAAGGCAGTGTAAAAAAAAGTGCTACGACATTAAGTCTCTCCAGCTGTCCCTAGCCCTGTTTTCCGGACTCCTAAACGAGCAGAAATGGAAGCCGCCTGCAACCCGAGTGCCTCGCAACGATGCTCTTAATTTCTCCCAATATCTCTTGCGTCTTGTTACAGCATTCGGCCTTAACAGTGTCAGAAAACTGAAAACTCTCAAGAGCGGTGCCAGCCGCAGGCCCTGTGGGAGAGAGAACTCAACACTGAAATGGTTTTGAAAACAGCTGCACATCACAGAAAGGAGAACGAGCGAGGGAGGGAGAGACAGAGAGAGAACAAGAGGGAGAGGAACAAAAAAAGGGAGAGACAAAGTCCGGGAAAAGTGAGATACATGGAGCCCGCCGAATGAGAAGCACTGAACCGGCGGATCGCATTATAGTCCAGCTCATTTCTCCACCAGCGCCTCTCAAGCCCTCCCTGCCTGCGCGAGGCCAGAGACAACTGGGATAGAAAATAGGACAAAGGGGAGTTCCAAATTGAAAATCTTAAGAGAAATGCACACAGTGGAAGAATACAAAAGGTAGTTTCCTTGCTCGGAAAAAGAAAACTCAAAAAATATCGGATGTTTCAATCTTCACCATTTCTCACTTGTTTTATTTTTTCATTCCCCCCCGAGAGTTTGAATTCAATAGGGTTCATAGCCTAACTTTCTAAGGCACACCGAAAACTTACCTGTTGGCTCATGAGGCAGGCAGAGTAGTGGTTTTTGCTCATGAAGCACTTTCCATGCATGCATGCCATGCCAAACACAGCACAAAATCACCCGTCCATCCATGTTCCAGAGGGAGCACATTGTGTCTGAAGCTGAATCCTCATTGGTGCTGCGTTCATTCAAGCTCAGAACAGTACAAATGGGAATTCTGCTTTCGAGTATCTCAAGGCAGAAATCCCTCCCTTACCAAACATATATTCATATATAATGAAGCTAGGCTCCATTTAGAAGTGCAGGTCAAAGAAGGCGGCCATGCAGGAAACCGTGATCACCCCATGTTCAGGTTTAAAAAGGGGGATCAGACTAGGGATAAGTATTACTGTCCTGCACAACTGGCCAGGTTGACGAGTCATAGGAGTTGCAACTCACCAGCCGTGGACCTGATGGTGGAGGTGACGGTGGACGAAGTCATGGAGGGCACGCAGTCGTCGTCCTGCGAGTAGCCGGCCTGGATGGCCCGCAGGTAGCTGTGGCTGCGCGTCCGGAAGCAGCCGGGCAGGTCCAGTGCCTCCATGGCCTGAGACTCTACCTCGCTGAACACCGACTCGCACACCGACTCAAACTGGCCGTTTATCTCCGTCTCACTCACCTAAAGCAAAAAGTGAGATGAAAGATTAGAAAACAGCCTGTCTGCTTCTTTTCACCTTCCTTTTCATTTCCTTTTTCTGGCTCTCTTCTCCCCTAGAACCCACATTTTTCAAGCAGGGACGTGCTCCAAATAGGCCATGCCCTCGACAAATCTCCTACTGCTGCTAATGATTTTAGCTGATGGCTCATGGCGAGAACGGACATGCCCAGGTGCTTCGTCCTTATGAAACGCTGCCATTGGATGGGAGGCTGACTCGAGCAATCTGGACACTTTTCCCAAATTGGTGATGAAATTCATCTCCCACGCTTGACCCATAGCTGCTGAGGTAATCGGAAAGTTCTCTGATCCGCGTCTCCGAGATAGAAGGATGTCGATTTAGCCTAGGCTGAAATAGTTTGAAGGGTATCTGTAAGCCCCCCCCCCCCCCCCCCCTAAGAGAGATTCCCATTTGGCAATCTACAGAATCTCAGATTGCTATCTTGTTCCACCACAAAAAGGTATTATCCTTTAATGACCTTAGCGGCAGAAACGCAGCGGCACAACTGAGGTTGAGAGGGGAAGGAAGAAAGAGAGAAAAGGAGGGAATGAATCTCATCTTTAAGAGAAAATCAATACGATTTTTTTCCAGAGTGAGATTTAGATTTTAAAGACTGATAAATCACACCGTTAACACACACGTAGGAACCGATGCAACAGTGATGGGCGAACACAGCAGATGGACCTTAAAAGAGTCTTTTCTTTGCCTGAACTGAGGATAAAGCATTTGCATCTATGCAGAATTTTCTCAAGTGGGACGATAACAGAGGCAGGACAGTAACAGAAGGATGGTCCTTTCTGCGCGTCTCTGTAGGTTTCCTCCAGGTGGATTTTGTTTCATCCCACGGTCCAAAGACATTCCCATCCCGAAGACTATTAAAGCCTCGAACTCCAATAAAAACAATCTACTGAAAATAATCCACATGAACTTCACCGCTTCACTCTCATCCACGTCTCTACTAGTTCTCCCGTCACGGACACACACTCCACACACGCCTGAACTCCACCGTCCACTCTCCCCGTCCTCTCTCTCACGTCTCCTTCACTCTGTCTTGGGCACACCAAGGGGTCGTCTTTTCTGTGTTTTTGTCCATTGAAGCTGAAATGGGTCTCGATGTTGGGAAGGTGATGGAAGAAAACAATGGAGAAATCATCTCAAATGCAGTCAAGATAAAGTAGGGAGTAGGACGTTCAGATGTTTTGGTTCAGATGTAGGAATAAAGGGTAAAATCATCAGAAAAATGAATATGGAGGTAAAGGACAGATATGTAAATACTCTTCTTAAGCACAGTAAAAAGGATTCTACCAAGATTTGAGAGGGACAAGCTTTATGTGATTTGTTTCCAGGTGGGAAAATGAAAGAACCGAACTCACCTGGCTGACCTGGCTGACACAGCTGGCCTGGCTCAGGGTGCTGACCGCCCGCATGTAGCTCTGGTTGCGAGAGCGGAACTTGGGCGAGTTGTAATTGGGCGAAGGGTCCAGCGTGATACTGGGGTGGATTTCCCTCGAAGCCTGCAGATGGTAGCTCTGACTGAACAGATAGAGAGAAGGAGGAAGACGGGTGGAGGGACAGAGGGCATGAGAAGCAGATTAATGTCATTAATTCAAGGTTGGACAGAGCTTGGACCCCAAGTAATTGCAGCACAATTTTGGAGAAATTAAGCATTTTTCATGCACATCTGTTTGCAGAAACCATGCTCTCACACCTTTAGCTTCTTTGACTGATTTCTGGTTCTCACACGTCTCATTTACCAAACTGGTTCTCCAAAGAACCTTCCTCTTGAAGCTTTTCCAATATGGCTCTTTTATGGAAATGCAGAAAGAAGCCTTCATTAGAGCTTTATTTTGAAGAATGTTGGGTTGATCTAATGTAGCTTCTTGTCATGTGATCAGGATCAGGATCAGAAACATCAGCTTGAATGGAATGTTCATACACTCAAGCTTTATCTGCTCAACTTTGTTGAGTGCATTGCAGTTTATTTCATAAGACGGACCTTGTGCATGCAGAAAAAGCATCATATGAGATAAAATGGCTCCAGATATAGTGGCTATTTTAATTCATATCAAATATCTCATTTCAAACAGCGTATCAAAATCTAAAGCTGATAGCCAATATGCCCGTCAGCTACTTCCAAGGACCTGAGAGGGTCCCATTGCAGTGAACTGAGCAGGGAATTTGAACCCTGTGCTATAATCACAGCTATGCCCCAGTAAAAGTCATTTCACTTCTACATATTGTGATTTTGAAGATTTTTGCAACATTTTTTGCACAAAGGGACATTGTGAAACACTTTTTTTTTTGCAGTTTATGAAATATTCATATGTGGTGCTTGTTTTAAATTCAATTATGTTTGGAAATTTGCAAGAAAATCTGAAGAAATCAGACGGAGGCGGGGGATACGTTGGCATCGCAGTAGCACTCTGCTGAATCAGCACATTTTTAACACCTAAAGTTTTGTCTGTTGATTTAAACCCTTGAAATATTTCATTGAAAATGAGAATACAGCGGCGAAACACAAAGCTATTGTTTATTAGGCTGGATCACAATAACTGCACATCTGGAAGCAAATCTAGAGGTCACCCTGTTCGGCATCACAACGGCTCTGAGAGGGATCCACGGCGGGAAGCTGACAGTTCATTGTGAACATCTCTGCCTTTCTCAGCCCAGTCGTCGGTACATCCGACCTAAAAATGGCTCTTCGATTGGCCATCGTGCTGAGGCATCCAATCGATAGTGGGAAATGAAGGAAAATGCAAATTAGTGGCTTGTTAGTGGGCCAATCATGCTGAGAAAGGGAGGCTGAGAGAACACGCTCGATATTCCCGACACTAACGGAGCGAAGAGCTCAGCGATCAAATATAGAACTTTGGTGGACTGATAGCAAAAAAAATCATCCTTCTGCTCTTCACAGATTCCAGCAAGGGTGTTATTTGTTGCCATGTTAGATCTCAAGGATGAGTATGGGGTGAGATCTGTGAATAGTTCAAGATGACACTTTTCTTTAATATTTCAAGCATAAGCATGATCAAAGCTCACTCACTCATTTTCTGAGCCGCTTGTCTTAATTAGGGTCGCGGGTGTTGCTGGAGCCTATCCCAGCTCTCACAGGGTGAAAGGCGGGGACACACCCTGGACAGGTCGCCAGGACAGATCGCGGGGAACATGCTCGACCCCCCTGTGTAATAGTTGGAGTTGGTGCTTTCTTCCTGGAACACTTTTTTTCGACTTGATTGGTCCACAGGACTTGTTTCCAAAATGCATATTTGATCTAGAGCAATCCTCCTTAGATTCATCTGGACCTTCTGCCAAAGCTTGCAGTTCATGGACAGCTCTAATATAAAGCTGAGTTTTTCTAAATCCATAAAACCATTGATAAACGGGCAGCATAAACCAAACATCCAACATCAACACTAACGTTAGTATTGCAACACCATCTGTGGTGCCCTCGATAAGCACTTCTGCAGCAAATAAGTTTCGGTTTGAAGTGTCGTCGGTGAAGGCTGCCTGAGATGGACCCAGAGACAGTGTTGAAAAGAGGAGGACTCTTCAAAGCAGTGTGCCGTCTCCTCTCGTCTCTCGGGACACGGCTGGTTGGCTGCACTCCCTCTGAACTACAGCTGAATCTCCTCAACGGCTGCTGTCGAGAGCTCGGCGCAGAGGAGAAGGGCTTTGGTTCTGAAAGACTGTGGCCTGCTGTGAGAATGTGAGAACTTTAGAAGTTACAGTAGGTGCTGGTCATAACAAGAGCTGGATGCATCTCCATGTATCTCCAAGGTACGGCCTGGTTTCGTGTTTTTTGAAATAAAGGCCCTGAGTGGTAGTAATGTCGGTATTAAAAGGGGCCCCTGCACACCTGACTCACGCTCCGTCTCCGTCCTTGCCCCAGGTGATGTGAGTTCGGGGTTTGGTCTCATGTTATGTAACCCTGTGCTTGTGCTGCTGTTTGCGGGGTCTTTGTCCTTTTCTTGACATTGTTTTGCCTCTGTCCATCTGTCTCTAAGTCCATGCCTTTGTCCATGTCCATTTTGTTTCTCCATGTCTTTGTCCATATCTTTGCCTTGTCGGTAGTCTTGCCTTGCCTCTGCTTTGGCTTTTCTCTAGTCTTGCCTCTGCCTTGCCTTGCTTCTGGTCTTGCCTTGCCCCAGGTATTGCCTTGCGTTTACCTTGCCTTGTCTCTAGACTTGCATTTGACTTGCCTCCTCTCTGGTCTTGCCACCGCCTTGCCTTGTCTCTAGTCTTGGCTTTGCCTTGTCTCTGGTTTTGCCGCTGCCTTGCCTTTTCTCTGGTCTTGCCACTGACTTACCTTGTCTCTAGTCTTGCCCTTGCCTTGTCTCTGGTTTTGCCGCTGCCTTGCCTTTTCTCTGGTCTTGCCACTGACTTACCTTGTCTCTAGTCTTGCCCTTGCCTGGCCTCGTCTCTAGTCTTGCCTCTTCCTTGCCTTGTCTCTAGTCTTGCCCTTGCCTTGCCTCTGGTCTTGCCCTTGCCTTGCCTCGTCTCTAGTCTTGCCGATGCCTTACCTCGTCTTTGGTCTTGTCCTTGCCTTGCCTCTGGTCTTGCCCTTGGCCTTGCCTCGTCTCCAGTCTTGTCCATGCCTTGCCTCGTCTCCAGTCTTGTCCATGCCTTGCTTATTTCTGTTTACTTTTGTTTCTTTACTCATGTGCATCTTTTTAATTCAGAGCTTCCTTCAGTTCATGTTTTGTTTTAACTAAATCAAGTTTGATTTGTATTATTACATCCAGCCCTTCCAACCCTGACAACATCGGTCACTTACTGACATCACCTGACGGAAATATCATCTTTACTTCACCTTTTACTGCACTACTAGTACTTACACTGTCCATGTCCTAACATTTTCAGAATCTGATCTTCTCCTTCTTCTTCTTTTGGCTGCTCCCCTTTAAGGGTCACCGCAGAAGTCTGTTTCCTTGTCCGCGTATTGATTTGGTCAAAGTTTTACACCGGACGCTCTTCCTGGCGTAACCCTCCCCATTTAACACGGGCTTGGGACAGCACGAAGAAATACACCGGCTTGTGGGTCCTTAATGGCTGGGTTAATTTTCAGAATGTGTTGCAGGCCTGAAATGTTGGATTCATGAATGAAATAAAGTTGACCAAACATGAAATATTGCCTTCATACCGTCTGGAATAAAACAAAAGTAAAAAAAAAAAAAAATGTAAGAATGTCTTTTTGTTTTATTTTCTAAACTGTCTCAAAGTTATATACGATTAGGGGACACTCCCCAAAGCTTAGCCTAAATGTAATAAATGATGCGTGCATTAAATTTGGAATACAGTTTACCTGGAAATCTGCAGGAAAGCAACAGACGCTCAGCGTCAAAGGTCAAGAATGAGCATATAAGCTTAGAGGGCAAGAAGTTTTTAAGAGAAGAAGGGGAGAGTGTCCTCCAACAGAGCGATGCTCATTGTACATGCTGACCAGTCTGTGTTCTGTGGAGGGACCTTGCCTTTGACGACCCCTCACTGATGTGTGTGTGTGTGTGTGTGTGTTCTGGAGGCGTCTACACTGAGTGTGTCAGCACTACTCTCTAAATGGAGCCACCAGTGCAACCTCAGCCTGGTAAACACGGCTGTGCACAAACCTAATCATCAGACCATGAGCTTCTCAGTCTAATGCAGAAGACCATTTTTTCCTGTCTAATCTGCGAAACCCATGTTAAAGTCAAATATATATATATATATTTTTTTTTTACACTAAAAATACCCTAAAATGGGTCTCTGTCTATAAAAGAGCTCGATTCATAACATCGACCTGTTTAAAAGGCTGAAATCCTGCAGGATCCTCCAAATCAGTGTAGTAGTTAATTAAGTTTAGTCAATTAAATCAATTAATCAATTAAGCGCGTTAACAATTCAAGAAACTCTTTCATAGTAAATAAGTCAGCAGCCCTTCATCTGGAGCTATTATTGCTTAAGCCACGCCCACTTTGGGTTTGCGAAAAAAAGAAAGTATAAAAACCGTAAAGGAGCCAGTAAATAGAACTGCATTGGGGTCTGTACTACAAACATGACCGCATTGCTGTGCAGTTGTAAAGTTGCTGTAAAGTCTTTATAAGCCAATAGCTGCTTATTACTATGTTATTAAGCAATAAGTAGCGTGAATGAAGAATTACCTTCCTGGGTCATGGGTCACAGACATTTGTGCCCTTTTTTATTTG
Organism: Hepsetus odoe; assembly: GCA_017165825.1. Lineage (NCBI taxonomy): Eukaryota > Metazoa > Chordata > Actinopteri > Characiformes > Hepsetidae > Hepsetus > Hepsetus odoe. Next base: position 3,166,941 of record CM029374.1, on the reverse strand, counting down.
TTAATCTTGCCCTTTACCTTAAGTAAGCTGCTCTAAAGCTGCTCAGACTAATGTTTTACTCGGAAAATGTAAAACTGTCAGCTGAGTTTAAGTCCAAATCAGCTCCACAGCTTCAAAAAGTTCAGACTGATTCAAAACGTTATATCCACAACGAAATGCCTGTTTTCAGGATTCGGGATTCTGGCCTAACATTCGATAAGAATATACGTGATGGAGGATACTGTGAGGCGGGACAGTCCCCAAACATGATGTACAATCCTCAATATTACTAGTGTACACTGGAACTGTTTCACTCCACATCACTCACATCTTATTAACATCACCAACAACACACTGCATTAGACAAAATCCCTCTCTTATTATACATATCATGTCATATTGGTTTTATATACACACACATTTAAATACAGTGGAAAAAAATGGAAAATTGATTGATGTTTAAGTAGATATTTCTATAATTCAAAAAATATGCTATGCAATACATTTAAAGCAATATATAATAATAAGTTATATATATATATATATATATATATACAGTACTGTGAAAAAGTTTTAGGCAGGTGTGAAAAAATGCTGTAAACAAAGAACGCTTTCAGAAATATAAATAATGATTGTTTATTTTGATCAATTTACAAAACGCAACGTGAGCGAACAAAAGAAAAATCTAAATCAAATCAATATTTGGTGTTACTACCTTTTACCTTCAAACCAGCATCAGTTCTTCTAGGTACACTTGCACAAAGTCAGGGATTCTGTAGGATTATAGTCGGTGTCTGATCAACCAGTTTCACCAAACAGGTACTGATGATCATCAATGTCACACGGAGGAGAAACACAGTCACGACCGACCAGCCGAGTTCCTTCAGAAACTGTGTGCAGGTACCTAGAAGAACTGATGCTGTTTTGAAGGCAAAGGGTGGTCCCACCAAATATGGATTTGATTTAGATTCTCTTTTGTTCATTCACTGCGTTTTATTTTTTTGATGAAAATAAATGATGAACACTTCACTTTCTGAAAGCGTTCTTTGTTTACAGCATTTTTTCACACCTGCCTAAAACTTTTGCACAGTACTGTAGATTTATATATATAAACATTCACTGACATGTATTCCACAACTACTCAGAGAAGGCTGATGTAAAAATGAATGGCTATTTGACATAAAATCATTCAAAAAGTTGGAAAATTGGGAAATAGGAAAAAGTATTAGTGTTAAAATATCTGCAATGCTGTGCACATCTGGAAGTGTGTGTGTGTGTGTGTGTGTGTGTGTGTGGGAAACGGCTTGTATTCACCTTAAGTCTGCAGCGAAATTGGTGAGGTACTTAACCACATCACTGTTCGACTTATCCAAACGGTACGAGCTGCAGGTGGAGAGAAGAGACGAAACGGCGTTACGGTGAGGGACAGACGGAGAAAGAAAAAGACAAAGAGAGACGGCGAAAGGTGAGTGGGCGAGCGTATGAGTGTGTGAATCCCAGATGGAAGGAAACTGACACACTCTGTCATTGCACGAGCATCAATCCAGCTGTTCTCTGACGTGCCTGGCAGATATCACAGGACAAAGTTCAATTAGACGTGTGGTCCATCAGGAGGACATGAGAGGGACCATAATTATGCAGAATACAACAGATCAATGGTGGAAACTTGGTCTAATGATCAAATTTGCTTGATTTTCCTATTTCTTCAAATGTAGATCTGTTGAAGGACATGCCAGATCTTCCTGAAGGACAGTGTTGTCGTCTCTCATTTTCAGTCCAGTCTCTGTACCTGAGCAGTTCTCCAGATCTTCCTGAAGGACAGTGTTGTTGTCTCTCATTTTCAGTCCCGTCTCTGTACCTGAGCTGTCTAACGTAAGACAAGAAACAGTGAAGAAACAGGTGCAGATGATTCCAGATGATCAGGTGATTCGTTTACTGCTACACTGACCACTGCGAGCTTGGAACCTCTTTATCTAGAACCTTGTATCTTTAGGCAGCCTTTAAAGCATTTTCTTCCATTTCTTTCATTTAATCTATTCTAAATAGCAAAGATGACACAGACTGACAGACGTAAAACAGGATTTTTGCAAAATATAGGGATGGCTCAAGACTTTTGCACTGTACTGCATATTGTGGGCTATAAAACGTTTCCTTTACTTCTCCTCTTATTCATCCTTAATCATTTCTTTCCAGTCTGGGATCCCGGACACCCGTGGTCGACTCAGCTCTGTTCGGTCACGGATGCCCGCTGAACGTCTGAGTGGCAGTGGAATGGTTAGCACGCAACTGATCCACCATGAAAGACAGAAACAAAGGGACGGCCAGAGGAAATCATCGTAGAAAGAGGCGAGATGCACGCATGGGAATGGCACATGGTGGATATGAAGAGAATGGGTGCACAAAATTCTGCACGTGACATACTGTGTTCGTGAGGTGATGTTCCAGAAACATTAAATCACAGAATTCAACACACAACACATGTATTGAAACAGAAACAGGAATAAGCTGAACAATAAATTCCCCAAAAACACAGATGCTGCATTTGGTTCTTAATGTTGGGCTGGAGCTACAAGAAGCAGTGGGAGCTTATACCTCCTAATTAGCACTGCTGGCCTAAATCATCACACACTCGCCTTCAACCAAGGGTCCCGACTCCGAACCGGCTCCTTATCCAGCCTGCTGTGTTGATTTTCTTCTCAAACCCACCTGGTTCATCTCACCTGTTTTTGCTGGGTTTAATAAGTGTGTTATGATGGGGAACTACCAAGCTGACCCTGGGAGACCAGCCCTTCTGGTAGAGTTGGGGCGTTAAATCATGTCAAGGGTTTAATCTCAGACTCAATTTTTCTCCCAAGCCTGTCCAACAAAGAAAAGGAATGAACACACATTTTGGTCATCTTTCTTCCCAAACTACTGCACAAAATCAGATTTTCTTTGTTGATGAACGCAGACTATACTGCTCCATTGCCATGGTGACAGTCCAAAGGGATAATGGTGCTTGATTTGCTCATTTTTCCTCCTCTTGCACCCTGTTCTAAAATGTTAATAAGCCATCAAAAGTGCCGCTTCCATGGCATTAACACTATTTTTTGGATGTGAATATGCCCTGCGGTGGAATGGTTTCCAGGGTGTTTCTCCTCCTTTTGCCCCATGTGAGGTGGAATAGGGTAACATGATGCCATGGATGGAAAATTGCAAATTTCACAATGACAGGGTGGTGCTCTTGGGAGCTCCACAAAGGATGGCCATGCAAAGCTGGCGTCCCGTACAGTTTGATAGTGCACTCGCTATACCTGACTATTATCAGATGTTTAAAATCACCAGACTTTTAGGACAGGACTTGCTCACCCTCTGCAAATCTATAAAATCTGCATACTTTTGTCCATGTTGATAGACTGCAGTATGGCACACCAGGTCAGAAAGCACATTTAAGACTACATTAGGGGGTCAAAAGGTCAAAAAGAGGGCCTGAAGAATCAATTAGCTGATTCGTTTCTCCCCGCCTCTTTGAATGCATTCCACCTTCATAGGGCCAGATTCTGTCATCCTCCTCTTCTCTCACTCTTTCAGCAGAGAAGGAATAAACAGCTAGATCTTAACCTTGAAGTGCGAGCGTCTCCCTTGAACGAAGCATGTAATCAGCGTGAATAATTGCCTTATGTCACATTAGCAATTAATGACTCCTTCTTCCAAATTAATTTTGATTCATTAGAACCGCTGCTTACAAGGCTGATCACGATTCCAAAAAGACGAGTTATATTTAAAACCTCCGCAAATAACTAGGAGTGACTGGACTGGCTTCAAGGAGTTCTACTAAAGAGAGAGAAAAGGAGAGAAATTGATTTGACTGCATGTGTGCGCCTATGCCTTCATCCAACCCTTTTTCGAGCTGATTTTCCTTCCCAGGGTGCTGGAGCTTCACTGGGTGATAGGACAAGGGACACCTTGGACAGGTTGTCGGTCCGTCCCATGCCAGACACACAAACACACTCACCAAACATGCCTGTCTGTGAACTTTGTGAAGAAACTAAAGCAAGGAGAACATGCTTTATAGCCTGGAAGGACCTTCGGCCACCTTTGAGCAACCAGCCTAGGACATTTCCTTGAGACATTTGAAGCAGCTGAGACACAATAAAGAGGTATCAAATTGATCCTGGACCATGAAACTTGTTCCGCATCCCGTTTCCTCTCTACACTGCCCCTGTGCTGTGGTTTAGCCAAACTCTTGTGGGCCAGAGCGGTGGTTTCCCATTGGTCGAGATGGAATGAGGTTTGCTGACGGACGGAAAAAGCAGCTGTGGGAAACCCACAGGCAGATACTGACTATTCAACACTTTTAGATTCAATGGAGCTGCCGACAGGCTTGGGGAGTTGCCATACAGCAGAATCAATATCGCTAACCCTTAAAGAACAAGGATGCTGTCTTGGACTCCTGGTCATGAATGGTGCTGGATGAACGGCTCGTGCTCTTGGGGTCCCTAAGCATTGGAAAAATCTAAATCTATACAAAAATGAAAAAGCTGTGTCCTTTTGTCTCTGTTGGTGGATAAAAGTATGTCCCACAGAAAGCTCAAAATAAAGGCTTTAAAGCAAAGTGCATGTCTTGTGGCTTTATCAGCAAATAAATAACAGTAAAAAAGCAGGTACTCCGACATTGTTAATTTATACATTTTCTGAGCCGCTTGTCCTAATTAGGGTCGCGGGGTGAAGGGTGAAAGGCAGAGACACACCCCGGACAGGCCGCCTGTCCATTGCGGGGCATGTTCTGTAACATCAGCTAATATGTTCCAGATATTGCTGAAACTCACGCTGGGCTCCATTTTTGACCTGCATTGGGTTTAACTGTGTAGCTGCTGTATTAGCGCAGGTATCAGGTCTGCGTAATTGCACTGGGGCTCATTGCGGCCCACAGCACTCAGATCTTAATTCAGCCCCTGGGGGTGTCCCCAAGTTCTACACAAGTTCATTCATTCATTCATTCATTCATTTTCTGCCGCTGGTCCCGAGCAGGGTCGCGGGGGAGTGCTGGAGTCCATCCCAGCTCACACAGGGCGGAGGACAGGGGACACACCCTGGACAGGTCGCCAGCCCATCGCAGGGAGGAGCGTGACGGGGACGGTACCTTGCTCAGGGCAACCTATTGGGAAGGGGTTTCTATTGAAAATATGAGCAAGCTATCTTGGCCTGTGCTGTGCTCGCTGACTTTCTAAATCTTCTAAATCTCTCACCTGTATGGGGGGGGGGGGGGGGCTGCCTATGCCAGCTCTCACAGGGCGAAAGGCTGGGACACATCCCGGACAGGTCACCAGTCCATCGCAGAGCAATCAAAAAACTGCTCAACTCATTTCAGTTCTGTGTGGTTCCAGGCTTTGGTAAATGTCACAAAATACAGCAGAAAAAATGTAATATACTCTCACTCGCTCATTTTCTAAACCGCTTGTCCTGACTTGGGTTGCGGGGGGTGCTGGAGTCTATCCCAGCACACCCAAAATACCATCACCAGTCCATCAAAGGGCAGACACATGCACAAACACACCTAGAGGACAATTTCGCAGGTCTTTGGACGGTGGGAGGAAACTTACACAGGCACGGGGAGAACATGTCCACTCCACACAGAACGAAATGGACTGGAACAAAGGACCTTCTCGTTGTGAGGGGACAAGTGCCCACACCATCCACTGAGAAGTATGAGAGAATGAGCGCTAAGGGGCTCAATATTTTAGAACTGTTTAAATAATAATTTAATAATAAAACAGAAAAAGAAATAAACCTGTGCCTTATTAAAGGCTTAGGCATATATTTCAACAGTGTAGGCTCAAGCCTTTAAACTTAGAAGCCCTAAGACACCTAATCAGTGTCCAGCTGGTGATCGCCTGATGCAAAAAAGTGGGTGAAAAGGACAAACTCGTGCTAGACTGGCATTATGATTTTATAGCATTCTGTTGGAAATATTGAACAAATATAAAAAAATCCCTCTAGAGAGCGGCGTTTTTTCTCCAACCAAGGGTGCCCAAACTTTTGACTTAGTTGCTCTGAAGCATAAAAGCTCTCTTTTAGAAGGCGAGGACATCCAGGGCTTTATAACAGGCATTACAAAACGTCTTCCTCTGGCACTGTAAGAGCTGGTTCTATCTTTAGAAAGCCATTCCCTCCTAAATTAATTCAGCAGAGTGCATTGTTCGGCGTTCGCTGAATGCTGACTTGGCAAAAAGCAACAAGGCCAAGACGTGATGTAATATAAGCGGCCTGTTAAAATATTCCAGCCGGCTCTGTAACGCTCATCATGCAGAGCTGAGGTCTTTATAATCAGTGGTGAGTGCAGCTCTGCACGTCCTTTCTCTGAAGAGGAGAGATAATTACGCCTGGCTTCTTCACCAACTGCATTCGGGTCCAGCAGTAGGACCGGCCGGCCTTGTTGCCGGTGTTACTGCGTTGTGCACGATGACCTTGACTCTGAATCGGTCACTCTTCAGGGCAACAGGTGGCATCTAAAGGGTTTACACAATTTCCTCTCCAATCTAGTAATGGCCAGTTCCACTTCCCGATGATCAAGATGGGAGGAGAAGGATTTTATTTGGATGGTCCTCTGCAGATGCTTTGTACACAAACTCCTTGATTGATCTGTCAATCAACCATATATCTATAAAAGGAAATCTCTCGCTCTCACTCATTTTCTTAGCCGCTTATCTTGATGAGGGTCTTGAGGGTGCCAGAGACTGTCCCAGCTCTCACAGGGCGAAAGGCCTGGAGACATCCTGGACAGGTTGGTAGGGCAGACATAAAGACAAACACACACACACACACACACACACACACACACCCATACCTACACACAATTCAGCTTCTCCAATCCAACTGATGTATTTCTTTGGACAGTGGACAGAAACCAACGCTCCCTGAGGGACACAGAGAGAGCACGTCCACTCCACATCAAAAACGACCCGGACCGCCCCGTCTGGGAATCAAACCCAGGACCTTCTCACTGTGAGGTGACCCTAAAAGCAAATACAACCCTAACCCTAACTCAGAACTTAGCCCGGACAGCTGTCCCTTAAAATGACAAAAGTTTCTTTAAATAGACTGTTTTGGGATGAAACTCTCTTCATCATGTGTGCCAACGCTTGGCTCTCGTAACAATCCTGTTGCTATGGAAATGTCATTCCAGCTCCAAGGTTACCGCTTTGTGTACTGTTGCATCATAAAGGGAGTCCACTGTTGCTTAGCAACATGTCAAATCAATTATGAATGGGGTAAATGACAAACTCAAAGACAATCAAGCAATCAACATAGGGTCCTGTGGACTAAAGCGCACGATGTGACTGCAGCGAGAGTCTCGCATTATTGTAGGAGCGTGATGATGTCTCTTAAAATGGTGTGAGTGTATCTTTTGACTCTGAGTGTAAGTGATGGCACTCTTTCATACTATAGTGGATCAAGACCAGGGTTGCCCAGTTCTGCTCCTGGAAGGCTGAAGTCCAGCACTTCTCATGCACACCTGGATCAACTCAACTGGTAATTGTCAGGTTTAGCGTGACGTTTTTGCGGTGGGGAACCACCAGAGTGTGAATCATAGCTTGTGACCAGAGAGTTGGGGTTCAATCCCCTGGACCAGCAGGGAAAATAGGATACGGTGACTCCTGCAGCCATGGATGAAGTGCCCATGGACAGGGCATTCAACCCTGGATCTGCCCCCCAGGCACAACTGGTGTGTGCATGATGGGTTAAATGTAGAGCACTAATGCTCTGTGCACGGTGTGTATGTGCAAGCACAGGCATCTCCTTTCATCTCCTTCCTTCATTCCGCTAATGCACAGTTTGTCTTTGTAAACGGCCTGTTTCTGTGCAGGAAGCTACTCTTGGGTGGATGTTTTCAGATAGGAGCCCAGTTAACTGCACTCTGTGGTCAGAAAGTGACCCATGATGAACCGTGGGAAGGGTTACAAAATGTGCCCAACGAGATGGTCTGTAATTGTACGCCTGTAGAGTGGGCCTACAAGGCAAGAAGAGCTCATAAAGTGGCCAGAGAGTGGAAGCACAAGGGGTTTCTAATAAAGCAGATGGGCAATTAGGTCAGCATGAAGGCTGCAAACTACAGATCCCCTGCAAAGCTTTTAAGCCCAGCATGCCTCGTGTCACAGGGTGTAATTTTCTGGATGCACTTCACCGTTTTGTGGAAATGCAACGTGAACGTCATTCCATCCAATTATCACCTCCACTCGGCTGCACTTGTTTGCTGCTTGCGATCCGCATCACTTCTCATTAGCACTTTGGTGTTCGGGTTATTTTAAGGTGTCTCTGGATCACAAGGACCTTGCTGCTGAATCTCATTGTGCATAGAAACCCAGCCGCTTCCCAAGGATACAGCTTTTTTTGCATCGGACAGACCTCAGTTAGAGACCATGAAACCTGGCACAGAACTACAGGTTTTTTAAGAACAAAGGTTCTTCGGCAGAGCCGAATGTAGACGTGAGACAGCTTGCGATCTCTATTTGCCTCCAGTTCGGCAATAAGCCCTGGTCGAAAGGGATTAAATGCATATAAGGTCCCGGGGCGATTTTTAAAGGGGCGACTCTGCTGTTTTATACTCTTTTATCCTCTTGCTCTGATCATTTTTGCTCCTCCCGGAAACGCGTCTGATATTTTCCAGGCAGGTGTTGAATGTCAACACCCTTAAAAAGGTATTGATTCTGCTACTGGCCATTATTTAGTCTTCATGCATGTATCCTTTTGAAACAAGGGATTTCACATCAAGTGTAGATGAAGGAGCATCAGGTGCAGCACAAACCTGGCACGATTTAAAGCCAAGTGAACTTCAGAGGCCTCTACACTTGCAACAGTGTAAAGCACACTATCACAGAGCTGGCAGTGCTTTGCTTGGCCTTTGGCCAAAAGCTTAATCCAATGGCAGAACGGATGTCCCGCTGTAGCTGGATGAGCCACGGTAGATGCTTACCTTGCCTTCAACCTACGTCCAACTTAATAACAAATAAACACCTTCTTCAAATATTTCCATTCATGATTAAATATTACTGCAAATGTTCTGTGAGCAATAATATGGAAACAAAGTGATTTCATGAGAAATGCTCCATCCGAAAGAAAGGAACAGAGTCAGAATTTGTCATTTTCGGGACAAATGGAACCAGGTGTCCCAAGTGATTAATGGCTTTTAAAGCTCAGAAAAAGTTATTACATGAAAAATGATAGATATGCCGACTGATGACTGAGATGATTTCCTGAAACATATTTCTAAATCCATTCACAGCAGCGCTCTGTGTCTATCTCTCTTTCTCTCTCTCTCTGTCTGTCTGTCTCTTGGTCTCTATCTGTCTCTCTCTCTGTATGTATGGCCACGCCTGGCTATGGATGGAACCTAGTGGTGGCCTAGTGTTTGGGGACCAGGATCGGAAGGTTGTGGGTTTGAATCCCAGACCAGTAGGTTGCACTGAGGTACTCTTGAGCTTCTGCATCCATCCCTCCAAACCAACCATTTTGCATCTCATGCCATGAATGGATTTAAAACCTTTTTTAAAATTATAACCCAAATGTAGTGTGAATGCAGTCTGGACTCACCTCTGGTCAGACAGCTGCCTCTGCAGCACTGACTTGATGAGGCCACCCGGTCGCGCACTTTTCTGCGGTGAGTTTTTGGGGCTGCCGTCCGAGTCGCCGCTCTCCTCGTCTCCCATGGCCTTCACGTAACTGCTGCTCCGCATCCGCCTGCATGGAATCTCGTCGTCTTTTCCCCCGGGGTAGCCGCCCCACTCATCCTGAGGAACCTACGAGCACACACACGTACAAAACTTTCATTATTATATGATAATAGACTCTATATTACCTCCCAATATATCTATAAAGGGGTTCCAGGCACTCAAACACACAACAACACTGTCCTTCAGGAAGATCTGGAGAACTGCTCAGGTACAGAGACTGGACTGAAAATGAGAGACAGAAACACTGTCCTTCAGGAAGATCTGGAGAACTGGTCCTCAACAAGACATTAAACTTACAAGAAAGTCTGGATCTTTGGAAGCAACATATGAAGAAATGGGAGTATCTTATGACTTTTTCACAATACTTCATCACTCAAGACTTCATCAAAACTCTTGTAATGCAAACCCATTGCTAAACCAAAGAAAATTCAGACACAAATTCAGAGTTAAATGGTGAAAAGTGGATTACCTAACCAAGTTTAATGACGATCTTATCTTTATCTTATCCAAAAGAAGCACCGCCGCTGCTTCCCGATTCCAATTTACACGTACAATGCGTGTTTGAGAGCGGTGTCTTCTAATTTTATCCTCCACATCTCACTTGCTCGGATCTCTACCAGCTGTTGTCAATTTTCAGATTTCTTGTAATACAACACCCTGTCTGTCAGTCTTTTAGAAAGAAGAGCTTTTTATGTAACTGTTAACAACTACATTCTTATAGAGAGTGTAAAAAAAAATCGGGAACAAGAGCGAGTTTCTTGCCTGTTTGGAGATCAAAAGAAAAACAGGTTGTGTTGAGTCTTTCCAGACTGAAGGGGAAACCCTTTAATAGACACGTGTGCAGTGGAAGCTCCTGCACAGCCTCTGCAGTGGGACGGAGAACGGGGTTCCTTTCATGATCCAGCAGCTTTCTGTCTGACTCAGCCTGTGTCTTGTGATCAGCTCCGACATCTGGATGAGAAGAAATACTAGTTTCCGTAATGAAGATGCTTAAGCTTCTCACTTCAGATCAATGGTTTAAATGATCACAACCAGCTGTATTCCTGAACAAGATACTTGGAAATGTGAAAATAACTATTTGAGCTCCACTGATATGGGACCTCTAAGGGACTGGCAAGCAGTCTTGGGTATCTCAGCATTTCGTCCTGGGACAGGCTCCATCCCCCGACAACCTTGGTTAGGACAAACAGCTCAGATAATAATGAATAGAGGAAACTGTATAGATATCACTGGGTCCTGGGTTTGATTCCCTGGTGGGACGGTAAGGGTCTGTGTGCATGTTCTCCCCATGTCTCCATGGGTTTCCCCTGCAAGCTCTGGGTTTCTTTCACTATCCAGAACAAGGGGGTGTTTTGTCAAACTATTGGATTTTTCTTTTTGGTTTCCACTACTATATTGACCTCTTTGGGGGTGTGTCCAATCAGACTGTTGGGTCTCCTGGATGTGTATCCTGCCTGAAGGTCCCCGGGCCTGAACCCACACCAGCAGGATGTCAATAATAAATGTGTCAAATGATAAACTACTCAAAGTTATATTACTGAATA
>CM029374.1:3110708-3150708 GCA_017165825.1 Hepsetus odoe | reverse complement strand
AAGGCCTTCAAGTCAGAATAAGCTATTCTGCGTTATTTTCACCCTTTTCATGGATCTTCTAGAAGGATCGAGAGCCTTCAATGGAGCCTAATCAATGGGTTTTTGTACCAGCAGCAGCTCATGGTAGGATTCTTCCTAAGAAGGACTCACTGTAGAAATGAAAGATCTAATATGTTAATGTCTTTTACACAGCCTGGATTACTCCAGAGAAGATCCATCCATCCATCCATCCATCCATCTATCGGTCCATCATCCCTCCTCTATTCCCATCCATCTGTTCATGCGTCCACATATCTGTGCGCTGTTCCGTCCATCCATCCACCCGTGCATCCATTCATCCATCCACACGTCTATCTGTATGTCTCTGCTCATCAGAAACATCCCGGAGAAGGTCACACCATTTCCTGTGATCACTTAGTGTCCAGATTCCCACAAGACATCAAATGAATTTGTAGAAATTGTTCTGTCGTTTCTAGCCTGCTGTTTGAACTCTTCAAAACAGAGGCCACAGTATTCCTGACTCTCTGACTCTCCGACTCTCTGCCTCTTCCTGCAGCTCTCCAGACTCGTTGACCTCGGTCTGTGTTCATACTAGTAGTGTATCTCTTTTCTCTTGCGGACCAGCCCGCCTTATCCCACATCAACACACTCATTACCGCCTTATTAAAACCCCCAGCACCCCCGTCAGCAAAGCTACACCTCAGAGAGAGAGAGAGAGAGAGAGAGAGAGAGAGATAGAGATGAAAGAATAGCAGGTTGTTTTTCAGGAGGGTGAATGTAAATGGAGTCTCAGAGACACACAGATGTGTGTGAGTGTGACTCCGGCTGGATCTGCTGTGATTGTTAATAATGGTTATCATGAGAAACTGTTAATGTTGCCTCGCCTCACCTCTCTCCTTCTGCTGGGGTCTCTGGCACCGAAGCCTGGCGTAAAAACACACCCGCATAAGCGGAGCAGACCAGATAAGAGATGACTGCAGCATTAAAAGCACAGAACATGACTCTGCCCTTATTGGCTAAAACATCATCAGGACCATTGAATTACAAAAGTCATTATTTGCAAATTCCGAGGTTTTAGCCCACATCTTTTGGCACAGGTGTATAGATCGCTTTTAGCCATTAAAGCAGGATGCATAGATATTTGTGAAAGAAAGAGAGTCTTTGGTGACTTCATGTGTGGTTCAGTCACAGGACGCCACCTTTGAAATAAGTCAGTTTGTGGAATATGAATGAAATGATGGATGAGTCTGGGTTTGGAGAACGCCAAACCCCCCTGACTGTGTAAAGTTTGGTGGAGGAGGCATAATGGGATGGGGTTGTTTCCACACAGTTTGGGAAGAACCTTTTTCTCTTCAACAGAACTCCAGTGCGCAAAAGGAAGTCCCTTAAAGACATTGGAGCCACATCCAACACCTTTGGGATGACAGAGCAGAACTCTTTTCCTCTCCAACATCAGTGCCTGACCTTGTAAATGCTCTTCTGGATGATTGTGCAAGAAAATCCCAGAGATCTTAGGGAGATCTTGAAGAAGCTGTTGGAGCTTCAGTGTGGGCACCAACTCCATATTGATGCCTATGGATTTAGAACAGATGTCATTCAAGTACCAAATCATTGTTCCTAATAATGTGTCCAGAGTGTGTGCACATATAAATGTCTTCCTAAAACATGGGGGATATTCTAGCACTCATGTATCTGCTAACTAGCGAGCAGCTTGTTCCTGCTTGTTGTGATTCTGCAAGAAAGCCAAACCCAAAATGGAAGCAGTCACGGCGGGGGATTGTCTTTCTTTTTTTATTTTTTTATTTTTGTGTTTGAAAATGCCGTGATGTCACTGTGGTGGAGACGGGACCTTTCTGATCTCTCACTGAACAGCGCCCCCATCCCTGTCGCAGCAGGGGACGGAGACAAGCACACCAATACTGAGAGTAACACACCAAGAGAAGGAAAAGTGGAGAGAGGAACGACAGAAAAAAATCAAAGTGAGAAAATAAGCTAAAAAAAGAAAGACAGAAGCAAGTTAAACAGATATACAGAAAAAAAACCGGAGTGGGTTTCAATGAATTAAGTGCATTAAGATTATTAAAAGCAGCTTGTTGGGGGGGTAAGGAGAGAGAGAGAGGGTAAAAAGAAAGAGAGAGAAAGGGGGTAAAGGAGAGAGAGGAAATATAGAAGAGGGAGGAAAAGTAAGGAAGAGAGTGAGTGAGGAAAAAAATGAAGAAATGAGAGGGAGGGAGAGAGAAAGAGAGGGAGTGAGAGAGAGGATGGTTAAGATTGGATTAGGCTCTTTATGGCTGTGGATAACTGTGTCCAACTAATTACATTTACATTTACAGTTACGGCATTTAGCAGACGCTCTTATCCAGAGCGACTTCCATGTCCTAATTACAGGGACAGTCCCCCTGGAGCAACTCAGGGTTAAGGGTCTTACTCAGGGACCCAGTGGTGGTAGTGCCAGAGGTGGGATTCGAACCTGGGACTTCTTTGAACCATACCTACCACTAGACCACCACCACCCTAATTACAATATCATCAGCAAACATCATCGTCCACGGAGACTCCTGTCTATCCTCATCTGTAAATCTGTCCATTACTATTGCAAACAAGATCCTTGATGTCATCCAACCTCTACCTTAAAAGCATCCATCACTCCCACGGCAGATCTCACCACTGTCACACTGCCCTCATAGATACCCTGAACTACTCTCACATACTTCTTTGCCACTCCAGACTTCCTCATACAAAACCACAACTCCTCTCTAGGCACCTTGTCATCTGCTTTCTCCAAGTCCACAAAGGCACAATGCAACTTCTGACCTTCTCTGTACTTCTCAGAGCAAACATTGCACCGTCAGAGCAAACATTGCATCTATAGTGATCTTTCTTGGCATAAAACCATACTGCTATTCACTAATGTTCACCTCTTTTCTTAACCTGCTTCCACTACTCTTTCCCACCAACTTCATGGTGTAACATATTTATCCCTCACTATAGTTACTACAGCTCTGTGCATCACCCTTATTCTTGAGAATCGGTAGCAGTACACTTCGTCTCCACTCCTCAGGCTCCTCTCACTTTTTAAGATTGTGCTAAACAATCTTGACTCCACTGCCATCTCCCCTAAACACCTCCATGCTTCCACTGGTATGTCATCAGTCCAGCAGCCTTTCCATTCTTCATCCTCTTCATTGCTGCCCTTACTTCCATCTTGCTTATTTGCTGGTTCACTGTCCTCACATCATCCAATCTTCTCTCTTTCTCTCATTTTCTTCATTCATCAGCCCATCAAAGTATTCCTTCCATCTGCTCAACACGCTCTGTTCACCTGTGAGTATGTTTCCATTTCTATCCTTAATCGTCCTGACCTGCTGCAAATCTTTCTCTTTCTCTGTCTAGCCAATCGGTAATTCCTGTCCAACCTCTCATACATTTACATTTACGGCATTTAGCAGACTCTCTTATCCAGAGCGACTTCCATGTCCTAATTACAGGGACAGTCCCCCTGGAGCAACTCAGGGTTAAGGGTCTTGCTCAGGGACCCAATGGTGGTAGTGCTAGAGGTGGGATTCAAACCAGGGACCTCTTGATCCAGAGGTCTGTAGGCAAGTACCCACCACTAGACCACCTACATACAATTCACCAAACACCTTTTCCTTAGCCTTCGCCACTGCTTTCTTCACACTGCCGTCTCCTTGTACTCTACTTGTAGTCTACTTTCTTCTTCTCTGTCTCCCTCTTCTTCTATATACAGTACAGTACTTCTCAGTTCCACCACCAGGTTTCCTTATCCTCCTTCTTCCTTCCAGATGTCACACCAAGTACATTTCTAGCCGTCTGCCTGATCCCACTTCTGCAGTAGTTTCCAAGCAATCCGGTGGCTCTTCCTTTCCCAGTGCCCGTGTTAATGCCTGCCTGAATTCCACCTTGCAGTCCTCCTTCTTCAGCTTCAATCACTTGATCCTTGACTCTGCCCTCACTTTCCTCCTCTTCTTGACCTCCAAGGTCATCTATACCACCATCCTATGCTGTTTAGCTACACTCTCCCCTGTCACTACTTTGCAGTCTCTGATCTCTTTCAAACAGCCTTCCCACTGCAAAGAATATAATCCTTATAAAGCATCTTCCTCACTCTTATACGTCACCCTGTGCTCCTCCCTCTTCTTTAAATAAGTATTAACTACAGCCATTTCCATCCATTTTTGCAAAATCTACAACCATCTGACCTTCAGCATTCCTCTCCTTGACACCATGCCTACCCATCACCTCCTCATCACCTCTATTCCCTTCACCAACATGACCATTAAAATCTGCACCAATCATCACTCTCTCTCCCCTGGGTACACTCTCTATCACTTCATCTAACTCACTCCAGAATTCTTCCTTCTCTTCCATCTTACAACCAACTTGTGGGGCATAGCACTAACAACGTTCATTATCACACCTTCAACTTCCAAAACACTCTCCACATACTCTTCCTTCGGGATAACACCTACTCCATTCCTCCTTCTATCCACACCATGGTAGAACAGTTTCCCTCCTCCAATACACCTGGCCTTACTACCCTTCCATCTAGTCTCTCACCCACAGAATATCAACGTTCCTTCTCTCCATCATATCAGCTAATTCTCTCCCTTTACCAGTCATGCTGCCAACCTTCAATGTTCCCTCCCTCTGGACATGCCTTCCTCCTCTTCTTCTTCTTCTCCTTTGGCCAACAGTAGTCCAATTTCCACCAGCACCCTTTGGGCTAACAGCACTGGTGGAGGTCGTTGTTAAACCAGGCCTCAATTGATCCAGCATAGAAATCTGTTTTCTTGTCCGTGTATTGATTTGGTTTGGAAGTTTTGCACGGATGCATACGATGTAATCCTCCCCATTTACGCAGGCTTGGGACCAGCATGACGAAATACACTGGCTTGTGCATCCCTAGTGGCTAGGTTATAAGTCTATCAAAGATTGACTATCAAAAAAAGAAAAGAAATTCCATTTTTTGGGGTAGAAAGGTCAAACATGAACTTAATAGAAACGCTGTGGTAGGATCTAAAGTGAGCAGTTCAGCTCAGAGTTGAAGCTTTTCTGTATGAGGAATCGACTAAAACTCCTCCAAGCAACGGCTGCTAGAAATATTCAGTTCGGAATCCCCTGAAACCAGAGAGTTTCAGATGTATGTGATTATTTCCAATGAACCCAACTGATGGGGTGTCCTACCCAATGGACCACTGGAGTGAAAATAGCACATAACTTTGGATATGCTTAGCTAATGACGCGTGCCATCTCTGCGGCTGGGCAACCTCCAAAAAAGAGCGGGCCGAACGAGAACGCTTCTAATGACGGTGCTTCTGAGACAGAAAGTGACCCTATCTCCCTCATTGAGTGAGTGTTCAGCATGACCAGCACTGATGTCTTTACACACAAATGAACATTAGCCGGCAGTCTGAAATGCACAGCGAATACAAAGAAGGGTAATGGCAGCATGAACCCGTTCATGAAAATCATTATTGTTGTCACACCGCTCCAGCCCTTCCCCTTCATTTAGATGCAGAGTCGTGCGGCAAATTGATCAAACGACGTCTGGTCTTTGTCTGACATCTGACATTTTCAATCCGCCATTGATTTGAGCTAATCAAGTGAGGAAGACAAAAAAAAAGAAAGAGTGACTCCACCATCTGGGAAGAGTGTTTCAACAACCCATGTCTGCTGGAAAAAAAGAGTAGAGGACAAAAAAAACGAACAGGTAAAACTTTTTAGCATCGATCCTGCTCCGAACCGCATCCTCGGCTAACGAGCCTGTCTCTCTCGCTCGACTGACCCTACTGATGAAGAGGCTCCCCGAAAATAGCTCCCTAATTTCCTTCCCCATTCTCCCCTTCCTTGTCCCATGGAGCCACTCTTGCCTCCCCTTGGCCCAGAGTGGATGATTCCACCTTTCATTCACAGCGAAGGGACATAAATCGCTCCGAGTGTGTGCGTCACCGAGGTCCGCAGTGATAACAGCTGCCAAAAGCAGCAGCAGCCAGATAGATGGGCTGAGCTATTTTTAGGGCCCTGTGTTCGCTGGAGGAGCCCGTTAAGCGCTCGATACTGAGATGCATCACAATCCGTCAGACGCCTCGGGTCGTGGCGGCACATGCCGGCAATTAGTCCCATCTGACACGGTTGATGAGCGCAAACCCGAGCTAATTGGGTGCCTAACGACGACGGATTGACACAGGTGACTGGCACTCATTCCATATTAGAGAGTGAAGAAAGAGATGAATTTGTTAAAGGAAAGGAACCGGGCGTCCTCCAGTTGATTTGAGGCCCTTTCCGATGGTAATTGTGTGGAGTCTTAGGCCATGAAGATATAAAACACTCTTCCACTTAACTTGACATGCTCATTTGAGATGTTAGCTGAGCAATTATGAGCCGACACTCCTCGAACTATCAGTGGTTTCCTCGCGACCCCGTAATTTTCAGAAGTGCCCACTGTCATTCATTAAATACAGATGGCCTGCAATGTGGCATTGCTGGACGGTCAGTTGAATTTGTGTTTTATTCAGGTGTATAGGGACGATGTCTATTAGCAGGAGCATAATTTGAATAAAAGTAGGCGTCGCTCTCCCTGGGATTTGTCCAGCAGGAATTGAGGAATTGCATCAATTTCTCAACATTTCCATAAAATGAAGAAAGTCATTCAGAGTGATGGATGTAATCAAAGCCCTTCTTAAGAAGCATACAGTCAGAAATGTTCCAAGGAACCAGATGAATGAAGAAATGATAGGAACCCGGTTTCTGAATAAGCTTTTGAAAGCTACCTCAAAGCTACATGGAATAGCATTGAAAGCATCACTGCTGTATGAGTTTCAGAACATTTTTGCATAAATGCATTTTAACCTCAAGTGAAGGGGTATATAAGAATGTTACAAGGCAAAATAGTCTCCCAATGAAGCCTCTGCAATGAAGAATCCCTCTGAATGACTTTTCTCTTGATTCTTAGCTAGGGTTCCTTGCACGTTTGCAAAATTTTGGACAAAGTCTGGATAAAATTGACAGCAACTTAAATAAGACTGTATAGTCCAGATCTTGAGCCACCCCTCAGTTCCTAGTGGGAATCACCTTGCTGGTGCAAAAATACCACTTCCTGCCTATCAAACTGTCTTATCTTTGGCACACTGAGTTGAACTGGGAACAAACGTTAGGCTGCAAAGTGTCTACAGGTTCTAGAAGAAGAGGTTCCAACCACTCAGTGTTCAGTATCAGCAGTAAACAAGTCACCTGATCATCTGGAATCGTGTTTCTTCATTGCTTCATGTGTTAAGTTAGACATTGTTCTGCTTGAAGGTTCAGATGTAGATCACTGTGTAGATTAACCAACAAAAAAACAATCAAACTGCTCGGGTACAGAGACTGGAATGAAAATGAGAAACAAAAACACTGTCCTTCAGGAAGATCTGGAGACCTGCTCAGGTACCAGGGCTGTACTGAAAATGAAAAACAAAAACAGTGTCCTTCAGGGAGATCTGGAGAACTGCTCCTTAACAGATCATTAATAATAGAGGCAAAAAAGTGGAAGCAAAATATGGTGTTGTCTGCAGTGTATATTTTTCTGTATCACCCTTCCCAGAAGCTTCTATCTGCTTGAACATAAATTCAACAAAGTGGCCTTCACAGGGACTCTTAAAACCCAAAACCCACTACTTAACGGTCATTCCTGGTGGGCCTCGCCAACATGATGCACTCCAAGATTGATTGAAGATGTTAAATCCCTTACTATCGTCCAAACTAGCCAGCAAATAACTGCAAGTCACGAGCTGCTGAGTCAGCAGGAGCAGGCCAGGGTCTTCGTTTGCCAAAGGATGATTAGAGCTTTAGTCGAGACTTTTCCAGCCTCTGAGACCTTCTCTAGAGCCACTACTGACTGAGAGGTCATCCTTCCTCCTTCTAGCTCTTTGGTTTGAGCCATTTGTGAACTGACACTGATGACAGGTTTAACAGGGTCGCTCTTTGGCATACAAACTAGTTAAGACGGGCCTGCCTTGCCGACATCCATAGCAGCTATTAGTCTTACAAAGGAATGAATATCTTTTATGACGGAAGGATATTTTAGCAGCACAAGATATTTTTTCACAAGAGTTGAAAAAATTAAGTGAGCACTGAGTAATGAAAGCAGAAAACTGTGATGCACTGATACATTTTAGTACAGAGTGATCGATGCTTATCAATGTGAGTCACTTTTAGCAAGATTTCCGAAACATTTGCACGACTCCTCAGGGTATCCGATCCTCCAGCACTGCTGGCAGAGTTCATAAATCAGCTCTCAACCGAGGCACTGCATTACCACTCCACAGGAAAATATATCAGACTTCACACTCCGTCATCAGGAACACCTACACAATCAGAAAGGCTTTCAGCAACAGCCAGACTTGTAAATTGCTGCATAACACCCAAGGCTGTTTTGGTTTTCGCAAAGCATTGTCACCTTAAGGTCACCGTCATGATGCTTTCCAGACAATACCAAATGGCAGCCATACATTAGTGGTGTGGTACCAAAGAGTCTCCCAAATGGAAATTGAGGTCTCAATCCCATGTTTCATCCATCTATCAAACATTTTTGCAATAGTATCATCCCAGCAACACAACTGGAAAACACAACTCTGGGGTACAACTCACCTGCAGATAATGACAAGGTCTCAAGGAGGACTTGAGATCTTGAGGCATCATGGGTTTCTCCAGGTTGAGTGAGGATTTGCGGTAGGCCTCTTTGGCCTGACTAACAGTCAGCGTGGACCAAGAGCTCCGCTTCATGAACTTGCCCTCGGGAGCCATGCCCATTCCCTCGCAGGCCGAGCACTTGACGTCGTTGTTGCTCTTGGAGGTCTTGAGCGAAAGGTCTCCGAAGTGGCTCTGGACCGAGTCTGGGTAACAGTGGCTTATGTGGTCCACGTGGTGGCGGCTCATGACGCTGGGAGTCCGGTAGGTGCTGTCACTGTCCAGGTTGTCATCGGAGCTCCACCAGCCTCGATCCCTGAGCGGTGCTTGGAGTCGCCCTTGCGCTCCTTGCTCTTACTCCTCTTACTGTGTTTGTGGTGGCTGTGGTGGTGCCCGTGGTGGCCGCCGTCTGGGCGCGAGTCGCCCTTGGTGCCATTCATCTTGGACGAGCCCTCCAGTGAATGGGACTTGGTGAAGAGCTTCTGCACAGAGTGCACCAGGTGCCGGATGCGCCCGGGACTCTCGTTGAGCTGCTCGCTGGTGGTGGTGGTGGTGGAAGTGCGCTGATACTGCAGCGTATGGAAGCCATCTCTGTGGATGGGGAGCTGCTTTTCAAACTGGTCAGGAGGTTGGCTGGAATCCGGTTCATCTTCCCTGATCCTCCACCTATGGGAAGGTGAAACAGAGGAACTATAATGTGCAAATACTTTTTCAATATCTGCCTGTCTTTTCATGATACATGTTGTTTAGTCTTCTAGAAAAACCTGGAAAGATGAAGCCACTTCTAATATAATCGAGATAAGTTGGAGCAGTTTGTAATCCAGACCTCATGGCTGAATGCAATCAAATCTTCACGATGATGTCCTAACCTTGACAATTAAAGCCTTCGAGGACAAACAATAATTCAAGGATTATGAAACATCATCATATTGATCCTACCTGCACTGCTTCCTCCTCCTCCTCCTCCTCATATATATCTCCTCCTCCTCCACCTCCTCTCACTCCACCAGTGTGGCGGTGGATCACTCCTCCAGGGAGCTCTCATGATGTGAGCTGCTTAATTGCATCCTGAGAAAGGTGCTACTGGAGACGTGGTCGGAGGCCATGGAGACGGGCATCACCATGCACTCGGAGTGGATGGAGCTCCGTGGCGAGCAGCGGTGGTGGTCCATGGGGCAGCTCTCTGTGGGGCTGAGGAGATAAGATGAAAGCGAGGTCTGGGGCGCATACATGCTGAAGGTGGTCCAGGGAGTGGTCACAGTCTGTCAGGCCGCAGGTGTGTCCAGGTGTGATGGTCAGCTGGGGACGGCCGCCTGATAGACCTTTCATATTCCTGGGAGGGGAGGGGTAGCTGTCTTCATCGAAGTACTGGATGGGGGACCATGAATACGGCTGGTCTGGGAGGAGAGAGAGAGAGAGAGAGAGATAGACAGAGAGAGAGAGACATGGAGGTCAAAACTTCCCCGGAGTCATTATCCTTCAGCTGTCAGGTGCTCTTTCCAGGTTGCCAGATTGTTTCAGTTAAATGGTTCAATTGCATATACACCTGATTTGACTAATTAGGAATTATTCTTGGCACAGATTTAGCTCATTAGATCCACAAGTATACTGGTGCATGGTTTGGAACAAATACCAATAAAAAAACTAAAACTGATGCCCTCAAGGACAAAGTTAAACAGCCCTGCGATAGAGTCTGACAGAAGGTGTGACAAGCAGGGAAGAGTGGGAACAAAGTAGAATGGTGTAAATTATAATTTATTATATGAAGAAATATATGAAAAAATATATATGAAAAAAGATGAAAATATATTTATTTTGACACCATTTAAACCAAATAAGTTCATCTTGGTCTCATCAGACCACAGGGCATGGTTCCAGTAATCCATGTCATGAGTCTGCTGTCTTCAACAAACTGTTTGTGGGCTTTCTTGTGCATCATCTTTAGAAGAGGCTTCCTTCTGGGATGTATCATGCAGACTAAGTTTAGTGCAAAAGTGTGCAACAATTTGGTCTGTCTACTGACAGGTGACCCCAACCTCTTCAACCTCTGGAGCAATGCTGACAGCACTCATGCGTCTATTTTCAAAAGACGTGCACTCAGCTTCTTTGGTCGACCGTGACAAGACCTGTTCTTAGTGGAACCTGTCCTGTTAAACGGCTGTATGGTCTTGGCCACCATGCTGCATATCAGTTTCAGGGTGTTGGTCTTCTTATAGCCTTGACCATCTTTATGTACAACAACAGATCTTTTTTGCAGATCCTCAGAAAGTTCTTTGCCATGAAGTGCCATATTGAACTTCCAGTGGACAGCATGTGAGAGTGTGAGAGATATCACCAAATCTAACACACCTGCCCCCCATTCACACCTGAGACCTTGTAACACTAACGAGTCACATGACACCGGGGAGGGATATTTACAAAAACGTGAGGGGTGTACATTTTGTGAGATACTGTATATACTTTGCCAAAGCCTGGAGCCTTCATTTCTTCACATTTTCCTTCAAAGATCCAGATTTTCTTGTATGTTTAATGTCTTGTTAAGGACCAGTTCTCCAGATCTCCCTGAAGGACAGTGTTGTTGTCTCTCATGTTCAGTCCAGTCTCTGTACCTGAGCAGTTCTCCAGATCCTCCTGAAGGACAGTGTTGTTGTCTCTCATGTTCAGTCCAGTCTCTGTACCTGAGCAGTTCTCCAGATCCTCCTGAAGGACAGTGTTGTTGTCTCTGTTTCAGTCTAGTCTCTGTACCTGAGCAGTTCTCCAGATCCTCCTGAAGGACAGTGTTGTTGTCTCTCATGTTCAGTCCCGTCTCTGTACCTGAGCAGTTCTCCAGATCTTCCTGAAGGACAGTGTTGTTGTCTCATGTTCAGTCCGTCTCTGTACCTGGCAGTTCTCCAGATCTTCCTGAAGGACAGTGTTGTTGTCTCTCATGTTCAGTCCCGTCTCTGTACCTGAGCAGTTCTCCAGATCTTCCTGAAGGACAGTGTTGTTGTCTCTCATGTTCCGGTCCAGTCTCTGTACCTGAGCAGTTCTCCAGATCTTCCTGAAGGACAGTGTTATTTGTCTCTCTTTTTCAGTCCAGTGTTGTTGTCTCTCTTTTTCAGTCCAGTCTCTGTACCTGAGCCTGTACCTGAGATTTTTTTAATGTTATCTGCTCATGATGGAAAAGTGAAGTAAGTGACTATCTGTCACTGTAAACACTGCACAACATGCCACAACGAAATACATCCTCTGTATTCAACCCAAACACGCCTCAGAGGGCAGCCATATCCAGCACCCAGGCAGCAGTTCTGGGGACGGTACCTTACACAACCTACTGTTCTTGGATTCAACCCCACAATCTTGCAATCCTGAGCACAAATACCACGTTTGTAAAATTAGCTCCGCTTTTTCATCCATTTCCCAAATGTTTGCATGTGAACTGCTTGAGCAATTTTTCCAAAGGTGTAATTGCCGTTGCTGGAAAAAAAAAGGACGTTTTCATAAAATCCCAACATGACACAGACTGAAGCCGAGCCCTCCTTGAGCCGTTCCCCGTGAGGCATATTTGGCGGACAGCTAGCAGCTAGCACTGCCATTTATCCAATGCAAAGTAAAATAATAGCCTATCATTTTGGCCCTGCCATGCCATCCGTCAAAGCCAGCTTCAGAGCGAGAGCACTTTGAGGTGCGCCAGGAGCTGTCCTTGGGAGCTGCTGCTCCGAGATTAAAACTGCGTTTTCCGTCATCTTTCAGCAGGGGCCGACGCCCGGACCCTGCCTGTAACTTAGTCGAAGTGAAGCCGCTCCGCTTGGATCGTGTCCCCGTCCCTCTGATGCACTGCCGCTTTATTTTCTGAAGCATCAAGGCTGAGAAATTATCTCAGGTGCTTGGAAGTTTCTGAGAAGTGTCTGCAGTGCTGAAGTACAGAAGCACTTACGTAGGGCTATCAGGCATCTGTACTTTCCCTGAGTATCTAAATTCCTGCCTTTTCACTTTTCCTTCTGACATTAGAACATAAATATCTGTCCTTTCTTCTCCTTCCATCTTCAGAACAGAGTCCATACTTCAGTCTGAACACATTCGAGTTGAATCCTCCATCATTTTTGTTTTCCATGACCTTCCCAACATCCAGACCTGTTTCCTTCAGTGGACAAAACACACAGAAAAGAAGTCCCTCTGTTTGTCCATTGGTGCAAGACTGGTGGAAGGAGATGTAAGAGAGAAGAATGAGAGAGTGGATGGTGGAGAAAAGGTGCGATACTAGTAGAGAAATAGTAGAGACATTGGAAGTGAAGCAGGGTAGGGTAGACACACAGAGAAAACATGTACATTACACGGAATGGACCATGATCGCCCAGCCTGGGTATCAAACTCAGGATCTTCTCGCAGTAGAAGCTGACAGTTTGGAGACAACGGAAGAAAACAAAGACGTCCTTCAAAGGAGACACTGATGTAAAAAGTAAAATCAGCCCTTCAACTATAACCAGAGTTGTTTTTACACCCCTATCTGTTATTCTGCTTCAGTAAAGTATGTTCGAACCTTTGTCCCCTCTGCACAGATGCCATTGAGCATGGCTGACAATCTTCAGACGATAATGATTCTAAAGCAGAAGTATGAAATGTCCACCTATACCTTCATCACAGTGTAGAAACACAGATGAACATGAGCTTTTTAACCTTTCTCTTTAGCAAACCAAGCTTTTCTTTTAATGATCCACCTGAGAAAGTGTCATGTTTTCTGCCAGAGTTAAGCTCCACCGCATCCTGAACATCCAACTATTCTGTGGTGAAAAAATACATTCACACAAAAACACACTATTTTGAGACTGAGAAAACTCACAGGTACATCATGCATATTCATGATGCTCAGTGGAGCAGAGTGAGTCTGTGGTTCACTCCACTGCAAACCACCGAATCCCTGACCTTCAAAGGTAAATGTGAGCAAACATGGATCTTGGATTACAGGTGGCCGTGAAGGACAGGGGGTCACACCTTCAGCAAAGATCTCACAGGGTTTTCAGAACCTTAACCTATAGATCCTGGGGCACTGGTTGAATCTCGCGTTCTTGCTGATCATCTGCATAAACACAAACTCTGGGCTCATAACAGGGCCTTGAAGAGCAGCCTCATGGCCTTGAAGAGCAGCCTCATGGCCTTGAAGAGCAGCCTCATGGCCTTGAAGAGCAGCCTGTTGGTGCACGTGGACATTCAGGTCCCCGTATGGCCTTTACCCTGCTTGTGGACTTTTATTTATCAAGACACACTCCAGTGCTAGCTGATGACTCACTGACTCATTCACTCCTCACTTACTCCCTGATGACTCACGGCTCATTCAACACTCACTTGCTCCTGATGACTCACTGGCTCACTGACTCACTCTTACTCCCTGATGACTCACTGACTCACTATGCTTGCACAGACTCACTGACTCACTAACTCACTCATTTACTCACTGGTGACTCACAGCTCACTCACTCCCACTTACTCGCTGATGACCTACTGACTCACTCACTGATGACTCACTGACTCACTGACTCACTCACTCACTGATGACTCATTGACTCACTGACTCCCTCACTCACTCACTGACTCACTCAGTCAGTGAGTGAACGAATCTGTCACTGAGTCAGTCTCATTATCTAAATCACTCACTCACTCATTCAATCAATCAATCACTCACTCACTCCATACTCACTCACCCACTGACTCATTCACTCACTCACTCACTCACTCACTCACTCAATCACTCACATACTCACTCACTCACATACTCACCCACTGACTCACTCACTCACTCACTCACTCACTCACTCACTCACTCACTCACTCACTCACTCAGAGTGAATATTCAGTAATTATTTTAAATAGAAAAACTTCATCATCATTACATACGAACACTCAGAAAAGTCATGGGTTTAGTACAACCAGCTGGAAAGACACCAGAAATCTGAAAAGTCAGACAATCTTTTAAAAAAATAAACAGAGGCAAAATCAGGCCCCGGTATAAGAGGACCTCCTCGGTTGTGACTGATCACGGCACCGACTTTACAACTTGATAACAGTAAAATCAAGGTCCCGGGACTCGGGCTGGATTTATTCACCAGAATGAAGGACATTTCGCCCTCCTTATTGTATTAGCATTTAAATAGCGGCATGTCTTCCGCATGTGCGTCTGACAGACACCACCCTCCGTCCTCATTTGGCTCCAGTAACAGCACTTGCAAAACAAAGTTAATACATAATCAAGCCAGGAACATCCTTCAGAGCTGAACAATATAACCTTCGGGGGTTGCCAAAGCCTCTGTTTGAGCGAGGAGTATAAAAAAAGCCGAGTCTTCTCCGGATCTATTGTTCTGCATCGATAGGCTACAGCAGTGGAAAATCGCAATAGAGCCAGCAGATTGCCTACGAAACATCAGATTTGATTCACACTGACACGTGAGGTACTTCCTTCTTGGCGAGGATTCTTTTATTCGTAAGTGCTTCCTCTTCCACGGCGCTGGGCGTGCTGAAGCGCAATAAATCCATCTTAATTAAGTTGCCTCTGATGTATAATCTTACATTGTTGCTTCTGTCCGCATTGTTTCA
The DNA here is from genome assembly GCA_017165825.1 of Hepsetus odoe. Classification (NCBI taxonomy): domain Eukaryota; kingdom Metazoa; phylum Chordata; class Actinopteri; order Characiformes; family Hepsetidae; genus Hepsetus; species Hepsetus odoe. The sequence goes on along the minus strand of CM029374.1, from coordinate 3,135,456 downwards.
CTGGGATCTTTCTTTATCCTCACCTTGACCTTTTTCGAGAAAGTTGAAAAATCTTCATAATAAAGCGGAGGAGAGATAGCGGAAGAGACGCAGCCCCAGAGATAACGTGGTATTAACGCAGTGCTCGAATCCCTTTCAGTAAAGTATTACCTAAAATGTCATGATGAGGTGGAGGTTTGTCAGAGCGTTACTACTGGCAACACTGTATTGGATGCTGATGGGAATTCGCGACCCCTCTTCACGCCGGAGAGCAAACTACGTCATTTGACCTTAAAATGAAGTGAAAGTGAAGTGAAAGTGACTCGGTCCAAATGCAATCTCTGTTAGCGCACACCGTGCAGCAGGGAGCAGCAGGCAGGGAGCAGTGCTGGAGACGGTACCTTGCTCAAGGGTACCTCAGTGCAACCAATGGGGTTCGATCCCACGAACTTCTGATCCTGCAGCCTGTCCCTAAGCGGCTAGACCGGTGTCCCAGAATGGGAAAAAACAAACTCAGACAGACCCTGTAACTGCTACAAGGTGAATAAGCATTAAGAAAAGTTCATTGAAGAACAACTTCAGAAAAGAAATCGCAATTCCTCATAATTAAGAGTCATTTGTCAGAACACTCCAAACGGTGTACTGGCCCAAAAACCGCCCCTCTTTAGGCTGCAAGAAAATTCGGTCGAATTTTTACTTGAAAAATACGTGATCGGTTTATAATCATTATTATAATTGTATCTTTAAAAAATATAATAAATACAAAAAATATGCTTAATCATTCATAAATCATGAAATAGCACATAATAAATCAATAATACATAATAATTCCTAATATAATACACTGGTCAGGATGTTTATATCTAAAAATACAGGCCTCATAAATAACATCTTCCTGGATTAACGCACTGGTATTATAGTTAAAAAGGAGTTTGACCAGGATTTTACCATTTCTGTATATTTAAATCGAGTAGTTCTGAGTGGCTTTAACGTGAAATCGTTCGTCACATAAACAGACTGACTAAGAGACGTTCAGCAGCAGTGAATGGAACCAAATACAGCCAAACATCTCAAATTAGTCACGGTCTTCTGTGAAAATGTGCCAAATCTAATGAAAAAGGGTTTCGGGGAATCATTTTAGAATGTGTTTCAGGCTGAAACCGTATGAGATTGTTGTGAAACAATATTTCAGGCGTCCGACGGTGCAGATGACCAACCTATGCAATGACGTACTGCGAGGGAGCTTTAAGAGACATCCTGCTCTTCAGACGTCTGGTTTCCCTTGCCACAACGGGGAAGCGATTGGTGTATTTATAACAAAATATTCAACATCATACACGAGCAGCCAGAAATGTAAATTCAGCCTGCACAGAGGGCAAACGGAAAAAGAAAAAGTGGGCATAACGCGGAGACCTATTCTCGAGTTTCCAACACTCCCTGGTGGCCAATTAAGGTTCCGAGCGACCGTTGAGATCTATAGATCAGGTCAGCTCACACCTTAATGATGCCAAAGTGGTCCAAAACTTGCAATGAGCCACTCTGCACTACTGACACGTTCATTTATACGTTAATTTCTCCAGTCAGGTTCAACAAAGTCTCAGTGCATCACTGGTAACAGAAAATACCGGATTTATAAAAGTTCTGCTAGGAAAGCTGGGGAAGCTGGTCTTTGGCAAGGTGAAAAGGGAAAAAAAAGTGAAAGTGACAACCCTTGTCATTGCGAGGTCACAGCACAGCAAAAGCGTGAACCACAAGGAGGTGGACCTCCTTTTAACCCATGCACACAAACACCGTGCAGCAGTGGGCAGCTATTGAAAGTGCCCGGGAGCAGTGACGGGGGCGGTACCTTGCTCAGGGGTACCTCAGGGCAACCTATTAGGAAGGGGTTCGAGTTCCCAATCTTCTGATGCGGGGCAACTCCCTAACCACTAGGCCACCGCTGCCCCATCACTGCTGGTACCGCAAGGTACCATCAAGGTACCGTCTTGATGGTAGGGTACCGTCCCCATCACTGCTGGATCTGGCTGCCCCCTGCAGGGGGTGTGTGGTTCGCTTGACCAAAAGTCACTTTCACTTTTCCGAGAGAGGCAGTAAAGGTCCATATCTTCTACTAATCCGCTTATCAGAAGTTTACGTTGTCAAACCGTTTCTCTTAATGTGCCTTTGAGACGCCATATGTGTCAACAAGCTCCACCCCTTCAAAAACCAGTCTGGACTGATCCTCAGCTTTCATGTGATCGGGCCACAGTGTTGGAGGCCGAACAGATGGGGACGCTGAAATGGAAAGTTAATTTCTTCGTTTTGAATTCGTGAATCACATTAAACTCGCCTAAAAAGTGACTTCCCGTAGTCTACAGTAGATAAAATGATCAAATAAAAACGCTCTATATATTATATATATGTATCACATACTGACCTGTCTGACCCCCTTCAACTCAGAACCACCTGTGCAAACCGGCCCTGCTCAAGAAAACGTCTGTTTCCCACGTCTGTTCTTCACAAAAGGATCCAGCATGGAAATATACTCGACATGGAACAGAGAAGCTCGGCAAACTCTCCGAACAAAAAGCAGCACTTTGTCCGAACTCATGCTTGATGGAAGCAGGGTCAGTAAACAAGGCGATCGATAAGGGCTGCTTGATTATCCATCTCCCCAAAGGTTAAGTGCCGTCTCCTAGGAATGCTGCTTTTTATTAGAAAATCAAAGAGGGGAAATGGTGTCCTTAACCCCAGGGGGCAGCGGCAGAGATCCGGGCTCCTTGATTTGGGTTCGGTCAGTAGATAAAGCAAGAGGGGAGGCAGACGGTGTCGCCGGTACCTTCACAGACGGGACGTAAACAGGCCTGAAGACCCTTTATTGACATTTTTGGCAAACAATTTAATACGTTTATGTCTGGAGCTACTCAGCTTGTGCTGCTGTGGATATGAACACAAGAGACCTATACAAAGTACTCCAAACATCTCTCAGCCTGTTCAAATCACTTCTTTATTTCGGGGGGAATTTTGTGAGTTTGGGATCAACCGTTCAGAGTAGCAGTGTGGAAGAGAGGAGTGAGTACTGTAGGCTAGGTGATCTGTGACAGGCGAGGTACCAGCAGAGTGAAAGGAAGGTTTACAGGACAGTAGTGAGACCAGCTATGTTTGCTGGGTTGGAGACGGTGGCACTGATGAAAAGACGGGAGGCGGAGCTGGAGGTGAAGTTTTGGTTGGGTGTGACGAGGATGGACAGGAGTATATTAGAGGGAAAGCTCAGGTTGGGCATTTTGGAGACAAAGTTAGAGAAGCAAGGTTGCGTTGGTTTGAAGGTTGAAGATGGAGCTGCTGAAGAGGAAAGGAAGACCCAAAGAGGAGGTTTATGGACGTGGTGAGAGAGGACATGAAGGTGGTCGGTTTAAAGGAAGAAGATGCAGAGGACCGGAAGAAATGGAAACTTTTGCTAATGCTTTCTAGTGAATCCTCATAAATGAAGTGATGAAAAAGCTAAATTTGGACTTCAAATATGTCTCGGTTGATCAGCTGCAGCGGGGGGTCTATGGAAAACTGTCATAAATGTAGTTGTTCCCCAACATCCTTTTAATAAAGTATTGCTGCTGTTGTCACAATTCACCTAAATCTGAACTGAGAAACTGGATTTACCCTTTCCAGGGTGTTTCCCCCGCCGGCTACAGCAGCTCAAACGGCTCAGAAAATGAGTGAGCGACTGAGAGAGTGTAGATTCGCTTGATCGATTTGCTCATTTGCTCCCTTGCAGTGTTAGCTTACATTAGCTAAGAGCAAGCAAACAGCGCTCTAGTGTTGGTCCCAAGCGAGTCGGTCCCAAGAAGGTCCCGGAAGGTCGTGGGTTTGAATAGCGGACCAGCAGATTGCCCTGAGGTACCCTTCAGCAAAGCACACGTCCCATCCTGCTCCCGTGCGCAGGATATGGCTGCCCCCTGCTGGACGGTATGTTTGGATTAAAAGCAGAGGTTGAATTTTGTGATTTTTGATTTTCTGTGTGATGTTTCCCAATGGCAAATAGTCACTTTGACCTTTTTGAGAGCGGGCCGTTTGGATACAAATGCATGCGAGATTAGGGGGTTTACATCGAGAGTCTCAGAGAAACGAGGCAGACAGGAGGATCGTCAGAGGCGGGAGAACAGCAGGTCAGACAAGAATCAGAAGTTTAAAGAATGAGACAAAACGGAAAGTTTGGGAAAGTGGTGGAAAACACACAAGAGAGAAGTTCTGGTTGTTAAACAGGTTAAATGAGGTTAAACCGTCTGCAGCTGATGAGGCGCAGCTGATGGCAGCGGGGCCGTCCTAATACTCCCTGCTCCCTACGCACTTCTGTGATCCACCCGAGAGCAGGACAGTTTTGAAGTGGTTAGTGGTTTTACTGATGCCTTGTCCAGATGTGTCTTTTTTTATTTAGCTTTTTAATGCTTCGGCCGTTCATCCAGCTGCAAACCGTGTCCCTGAAAACGGACCCTGCAGGGTAGAGATTCTCAGAACTGCCTTTCCAGCGTGTGTGTAACACCGTTCTTGGGAGTGTGCGACATACTGTCCTGGGTTTGATGTCACAGGTGATTAGTACCGAGGTGGATGCAGCCAAAATGTGGGTGATTTTAACTGACAGGACTTTCAATACGTTTACACGCTGAATGTAAAATGTACCAAAAAAACCCTATTCAGGCTTCTGATTGGCCAACATGGCTTAATGAATGGTTTGGGTTACATTGTATATACAGTAAGGGTTATATATCTGATTTTGGTTAAGGTTATATTATTTACAGGGTTTGGGTTACATCGTATATATGGTCTATTTCTTCTTTTTCTTTCGGCTGCTCCCGTTTAGGGGTCGCCACAGCGGATCAACTGTCTCAGAAACATTGTATTTTGCATCTTCCTCCTTCAATCCGACCACCTGCATGTCCTCTCTCACCACGTCCATAATCCTCTTTGGTCTTCCTCTTCTCCTCTTTCTGGCAGCTCCATCTTCAACATCCTCCTCCCAATGTAATCATACGTCTCTCACTCTGCATGTCCAATAGCGCAACCTTCTCTAACTTTGTCTCAGGCGTCTAACCTAGCTGTCCCTCTAATATACTCATTTCTAATCCTGTCATCGTCACCCAAAATCTCAGCATCTTTGCTCCTGACACCTCAGCTCCGCCTCCTGCCTTTCATCAGTGCTGCCACCGTCTCCAACCCATACAACATAGCTGGTCTCACTACTGTCTGTAAACCTTCCCTTTTACTCTGGCTGATGCAGCGTCTGTCACAAATCACTCAGCACTCTTCTCCCATTCCAACCAGCCTGCCTCTCTTCTTCACCTCTCTTCCACACTCATGTTACACTGAACTGTTGATCCCAAGTATTTAAACTCCTCTACCTTTGTTACCTCCACTCCCTGCATCCTAACCACTCCACTTTCCTCCCGCTCATTCCTCATGCTTGTTCTGTCTTTGCCTATCTGCCTCAAGTCCTCCTCTCAGACATATCTCCATCTCTCAGGTTCTCCTCAAGCTGTCTACTCTCACTGCAGATCACAATATCATCCAGCAAACATCGTATCCCACGGACTCCTGTCTAACCTCGTCCGTCAACTGTCCGTACTACTGCAAACTGAGGCAGGAAACCAGTGCTGATCGCCAGTGTAATCAACCTCTACTTTAAATGCATCGTCACTCCCATACCCAGATCACCACTGTTACACTGCCTCATACATATCCTGAACTACTCTCATACTTCTCTGTAACACAGACTTCCTCATACAAAACCACAGCTCTCTCTAGGCACCCCTGCTCATATGCTTTCTCCAGTCACGAGCTGTGCAGCTCTTCTGACCTTCTCTGTACTTACTCCATGCTTTCAGAGCAAACATTTGCATCTGTGGTGCTCTTTCTCGACATAAAACCATACTGCTGTTCATGATCCTCACCTCTTTCTTAACCTAGCTTCCTACTCTTTCCCATAACTTCATGCTGTGGCTGATCAACTTTATCCCTCTATATAGTTACTACAGCTCTGTGCATCACCCTTATTCTTGAAAATCAGTAACAGTACACTTCGTCTCACCTCTCAGGCATCCTCTCACTTTCCAAGATTGTGTTAAACAATCTGGTCAGAAACTCAACTGCCATCTCGACTAAACATCTCCGTAGCTACTGCTATGTCATCGGTCCAACAGCCTTTCCATTCTTCATCCTCTTCATCGCTGCCCTTACTTCCATCTTGTTTATTTGCTGCACTTCCTGGTGACCTCTTCTCACATCATCCAGTCTTCTCTCTCTCACATTTTCTTCATTCATCAGCTCCTCAAAGTATTCCTTCCATCTGCTCAACACGCTCTGTTCACCTGTGAGTACGTTACCATTTCTATCTTTAATCGTCCTGACCTGTAGCACATCTTTCCCAGATCTGTCTCTCTGTCTAGCCTATCGGTAAAGGTCCTTTTCTCCCTCTTTACTGTCCAACCTCTCCTTACAATTCTTAAACACTGCTATCTTGTGCCCCACCACTGCTTTCTTAGCCCTGCAGTTCATCTCCTTGTACACCTATCTACTTCCTTCACTCTACTCTACTGTATGTCCCATGTCTTCTTTGCCTCTCTCTTACTTTTGAATACACTCCTGGACTTCTTGGTTCCACCACCAGGTCCTTATCCTCTCTTCTATTCGGATGTCACACAAGTACATTCCCCTAGCCGTCTGCCTGATCACTTCTGTGTGACCAAGTTTCCCAGCAATCCGGTAGCTCTTCAACACCTCAGTGCCCGTGTTAACTCCTGCACAATTCCACCTTACAGTCCTCCTCCTTCAGCTTCCACCACTTGATCCTCGACTCTGCCTCCCTTTCCTCCTCTTCTTGACCTCCAAGGTCATCCTACAGACCACCATCCTATGCTGTTTAGCTACACTCTCCCCTGTCCACTTCTTTGCAGTCTCTGATCTCTTTCAAACTGACCCTCCTGCAAGAATATAAAATCACACCTGTGACATCTTCCTCCACTCTTATACGTCACCCTGTGCTCCTCCCTCTTCTTAAAATATGTATTAACTACAGCCAAAATCCACAACCATCTGACTAGCATTCCTCTCCTTGACACCATACCTACTCATCACCTCCTCATCACCTCCGTTCCCTTCACCAACTTATGACCAATTAAAATCTGCACCAATCATCCTCTCTCTCCCCTGGGTACCTCTCTATCTTAATAACTCCCTCCAGAATTTTTCCTTCTCTTTCATCTTACAACCAACTTGTGGAGCATAAGCACTAACAACATTCATTATCACACCTTCAACTTCCAACTAAACTCATCACCACTCCTTCCCCTCTTCACTTCCAAAACACTCTCCACATACTCTTCCTTCAGGATAACACCTACTCCATTCCTCCTTCTAACCACACCATGGTAGAACAGTTTAAACCCCCCATGGTAGAACAGTTTAAACCCTCCTCCAATACACCTGGCCTTACTACCCTTCCATCTAGTCTCTTGCACACACAAAATGTCAACCTTCCTTCTCTCCATCATATCAGCTAATTCTCTACCTTTACCAGTCATGCTGCCAACATTCAAAGTCCCTACCCTCACTTCCACTCTCCTCTCCTTCTTTCTCTCCTTCTCCCTCTGGACATGCCTTCCTCCTCTTCTTCTTCTTCTTTGGCCAACAGTCGTCCAATTTCCACCAGCACCCTGTAGGCTAACAGCACTGGTGGCGGTCGTTGTTAACCCGAGCCTCGACCGATCCGGTATGGAATTCTGTATCGTTGTCCGCATATTGACTTGGCAAAGTTTTACACCGGATGCCCTTCCTGACGTAACCCTCCCCATTTACCCGGGCTTGGGACCGGCACGAAGAAATACACTGGCTTGTGCATCCCTAGTGGCTGGGTTATATATGGTCTATTTATAGGTTACATATTATATAATACATTAGGGTTTTATATATATATACATATATATATATAGAGAGAGAGAGAGAGAGAGAGAGAGAGAGAGAGAGTCAGGGTTGTATAATATACATAAATAGGGTTATATAATATATATAATCTATAATATACATAAATAGGCCTCCCTGCGATGGGCTGGCGACCTGTCCAGGGTGTGTCCCCCGTCCTTCGCCCTGTGTGAGCCGGGTTGGACTCCAGCACCCCCCCACAACCCCGCTTGGGACAAGTGGCAGAAAATGACTATACATAAATAGGGTTATATAATATATATATAATCTATAATATATATAAATAGGGTTATAAGGATTGTGTTCTAATGCTTCAACCTATGAAGTTGTTCAGACAGAAGAAAGAACCGATTTGGGGCCTCGTCCTCCGATCCAGGACGCCGTCTTGTCCAAGAGGTGTTGCCGAGGGAGAGGAGCCAGGCCTCTGTGATAGAAGAGCTGAAAAGTTTGGCTTAAAAAAAAATAGCTGATGAGACATGGGCTTTTAGGAACGCAGTGCAGAGTCAGCGAGAAGAACGCCCCACGGACGAGAGCTCTTTCACGTCCAAACGCCCTTCGTTGTGGCGTTCTGTGAGGGAGTGCTGTGCCACCGTGTGGCCCTGCGCTCCTGAGCTTCTCAAAATTCAGGACAAAAAACAAAGAAAATGATTATTAGGGTGAATAAAAGCGTTGACTTTTATCTCGGGAGCCAATAATGCTTAATGACGTCAAATGGCACTAATTTGTGATTTGCATTTTCAGCATGGTCAGCATTTTGGGGCGGCGTGTTTCTTAGGGCCTGCGGGAGGACAGCTGACCGGTGCAGCTGACCGTCCCAGAAAAAGACAGAAAGGACTCGATACGACGTCAGCCGCTGCCGACATCATCCGAACGAAAATAGAACCGAATCGTGTCCATCGTTCTCGTAGGGACGGAGCTGTGTAATGTTTGTGAGCCAGCTAGCTACCGGAAAAAAACAAAACAAGTATTTGCTTCTATTATGTACTGATATGTGGAACATAACGTACTCAGAGTGTAAAAGTAAAAAAAACATCATGTTGATCGAATTCAAAGACTATTAAAGTAAATTCATCTCCAGTAAAAATCATAAAAATAACCCATGTCTCTGCTAGTGCTCCGCCTTTCCTCCACCGTCCACTCTCCCTGTCTCCCTCGTACGTCTCCTTCTGTCTTGATGTTGAGAACACGGCACAGCGCATGACGAGATGCATCCTCTGCTTCTGACCCACACGCATCCAGCATCTGGGGAGCAGTAATGGGGACGGTACCTTGCTCAAGCGTAACTCAGGGTAACCTACTAGTCTAGGATTCGAACCCACAACCTTCTGGTCCTGGGGCCTAGTCCCTAAACACTAAGCCACCGCTGTCCTAATCGGAGTGAAAGTAAAAAAGAAAGGCGAGAGCAGAGCTCTTGATGATTGGTGATGTTGCGTCAGCACCTTTGGAGTTGCGGTGCTTCTGGTTGGATGCTTAGCCTCAAGCTCGGCTGCCGTTGCCCTATCCTGTGGCGGCTGCATTCACAGACGCAGCTCGGGCTCGGCCGAATGAAGACAGATCCCTGCGGCCCGCTGCGTGCTAGCAGCATGATATGGTGCAATCAGCAACCCACACCTCCATCTACCTGTCAATTCTTCTTCTCCTCTCGGCCTTGCCGTCTCTCTTTCTGTCTTCTATCCTTCCCTCTCTCTGCGGGGGGGCTAGCAGGCGGGAGCTTCATTGCTGTGACAGCTCTAGGTAGTGAAGACAGATGAAGCTCTTCAGCTAAATGTCTCTTTTTCTTTACACAAGTGGTCAAACTGCCCGTGCCGAGTGGGCAGACACCAGACCGTGGATTCATTCGTCCAGATCCAAAAACCTGCTACAGTAGCTAGTGTTGGACGCTTGCTTTCAAAAAGTCGAGCGAAACCACACACAGTCTGCCCCGATGAGCTCGTTAACATGCAAACAAAGGAAAAATTTAAAATGCATCCAAAATATTGGAGTCTGACATGGCAATGGATGCCTGATCAATGCACTGCGAGGACACGGTCCAATCTAGGGTGCCTTCTTTTGTTACTCTGGCAGCGGATTCATCGAGGGGCAAAGTCTTTAGAGTCCGTTTCAGGCGCAGTTCACTTGTGGATTAATTACAAATCTGGCAACCGGGCCTAAAGACACAGTTCATGGGAAAGAATGTCTCTCGTATTCCTGGGATGGCAGTGGAAATATTGTGTGTAATATCGGAGGACGGCCTACATACTGCACTTGTTTTCCTAAAGTTAACAAGGACTCAGTCGTCAGTCAGTCAGTCGTTTTCTGCTGCTTGTCCCAAGCGGGGTCGCGGGGGAGTGCTGGAGTCCATCCCAGCTCACACAGGGCGAAGGACGGGGGACACACCCTGGACAGGTTGCCAGCCCATTGCAGGGGATTCAGTCGTCAATTTTCAAATATTTTAAGGCTGGATTGTGTAGTGACAAGGACAAGAACCCCTGCTGCGTCACAAGATAAAACCAACGAGCCTGGACGGAAAAAGAACAGCAAGGCGCCCTATTTTTACTGGTTTTATTACAGATATCGACGCCAAATATATCACGGCTTTTAACCAGGATGGTAACTTGGTACGACGTCCATTCCCAAAAGATTTAGGAAGCCGGGAGCGACCTTGCACCTGCAAACGGGAAACGTTTTTCTTTAAATTTCGTCCAATTATCCATTTTGGTCGGCACGGTGCTGCAGCGGGTCACCTCACAGCAAGAAGGTCCTGGGTTCGATTCCCACACGGGACGGTCCGGGTCCGCCCTTGTCTGTATGTGTTTCAGCTCCTGTTTCCTCCCTTCCGTCCAAAAACCAGCAACCTGTGCAAACCTGTGATGGACCTGCCATGGACATGAAGAGACATCCTGTCTCCTTTTCTTCCCTGTCTCCTCCTGTCAGTACAGCTGTCCTGCACCGATGGACACACAGAGGGACGGACTTTTCCGTGTGCTAAAAAAAAAAAAAAAAAAAAAAAAAAAAAAAGTCGGGAAGGTGGTTCACATTAAACACGGACAACCGTCCTCAAATGTGAAAAGAGTCTGTTCTGAACAAGAAATGTGCAGAAAGAACAGACATTTGGGCTCAAATGTAGGAGGGAAAAGGAAAATGTCCTCAGATATGTTCTTCTTCCGTACAATGACTTTTCGGTTTTGTTGATGCTACTTCCTGTCTCTCGGAAGGGCAACCGAATAATTACGGCAAACGAGAAACGAGGGCCGATGTGTCCGAAGAGATGGAAGTGTTATCGACACAAAAGCCGTTCGGTGTTTCCTACTTAGCCGTCAATCCCTCGGGAAAAAAAACGACTGTCACAGCAGCTCTATTCTTTCTCTTTTTAAATGAATCGCACTTCATTGCAGGAAGTGGCATCGGCAGCGCATGGCAGCTCTTTTTCTCCGCGATGAGATTACGCCGCTTCGATAAGCGCACCGGGCCGCTGCTTATCGCATAAAGGAGTGAATTAGCAGCTTGGAGAGGAAGCGAGTGGTTCTGCCTCGGCTTCCTCTCTCCGACGGGCGCTACATCGCGGCTGAAGACGGTAGCAGAGAGCGGATCTGCGGGTTAACTCGGTTTAGAGAACGTGGAAAGGGGGCTTATGGACTACAGAGATAAGACCAGGAAGAGACATGTTTCGGTCCATAATTCACAAAGGCAAACTCGCTCATCTCTCTCTCTCAGCCGCTCTCCCTCGCTCTCTCGCTTTCATTTAAACTGCCCTTAAAGCATTTCCTGCATCTTGAAGAAATTAGTCCATTTTAGACCAGAATCCCAAGGCACTGAACCCAGGCGGCACTTGAACAAATTCCTGGGTCCAAACACGCAAAAACTGGTTTGGACTTTTCTTTAGGGACTGTGTTGGGTCGGCACGTGACGAATCCTTTTACAGTGCCGGGTGAGATGTGTTCGGATCGGCGCCCACTCAAACACAGGGAGTGGGCGGCAGCAGCGGCGATGGCGGCAGGATCCACATAACGTGTTTGCATTTTGGCGCCACCGAACCCGATGTTGAGACAGCGGAGCGTCTTGCCACAGGAAAGCCCTTTATGAGTAATTCTCTTGCGCAACCTTCAAGGACGGGCTCGCAGGCCAGGCTTTCAAAAGGGCTTAAAATAAGATGTGCGGTTGCCATGGCAACCAGCATGCAAACTTCTTCTTCTTCTTCTTCTTCTTCTTCTTCTCCTTCTTCCGCTGTCCCCGTAGCGCTCGGAGCCGAGGTCATCCGTGCACATCTTTATGTAAACAAGCTCACTTTATTACATCTGACGGACGAGGACCTTGGACTTCAGCCCTGGGCTGGATTGTGGGGGGCGGATCAGGCGGGGGTTGATTTTTCATCCACCCTTGAGGTAAGCCTACAACGCAAGTCTCAGGAATCACAGCTTTTTTCTGCTGTGCTTGGATCTGAAATGAAACAATGACTACGAGGTTAGTGTAGAGCTACATATTGTGTACAAGAGTCTTTCTTGTATTTTTTTTTACGTATCGTTGAAGAACGGTCCTCCAGGCTTCAGGCTTGATCTGAGATACCCTTGAGGAAGATACTGTCCCCAACACTGTTCCCTGGAAGTATGCCCACGACTCCACTGTGTGATGCAGCGAAAGCATTTTCACTCTCGGGTGTTTGTTTTCTTCCAGTCACATCATAAAGTCATTAACACACCCACTCGCTCGCTGTGAATTCTCTGGAAGATGACCTGCACTTACACAGGCTTTTTATGAGGACTCTGAAAAGTTAAAGCCCTGATGTCTGATCCAAATGATGCATGGCGCCCCAGACAACGCTCTCAAATGTTAAAGTACAACAGGGAAGACATTTGATTGGTTGTTAATACTGGAATTACTAACGTACAAGTGGCAACCTCTCCAGCATGGACATCATAACAGGGCTGGCAATTATTGTTCAAGCATTGGTGTAAATTTTCAAGCTTTATTGATGGAGAGAGATTTCCTTGGCTTTTTAGCCTGTTAAATAAAGCCCTCGTTTAATGGCTTTTCTGCAGAGCTTGTCTGATCTGGCAGGCATAAATCTGAAAATGGCTCATGGGCGGAGCCTGGAGACTTCAGTTATTTTCTGTTTGTGATCTAACAGCTGACAAAAACAGTAACCGCACGGCCACTGATGACCATCTGTGCTGCTATGACTGCTGTTATTGTTCTCCAGCACTGATACGATCATGACTACTGTCCATGTTTGGCGGTTCTGGCGGTGTGGTTACGCAATGTGTCTTGCCAATTGAAGCCCTTTTAATCGAGTGTCTCTCCTCTTCCCACTCGGCCCAGTCTAATGTGTGGGCTCTGTTCTAATCCAGCGCTCCCTCCTCCTGCCCACAGAAGGCGTCATTAATGAGTATGGAGATGGAGCTGATAGGCGTTTGGCTCAGGCCCAGGGCGTCCTGTTAAAAAGTCAGGGACGGGTGCGAAGAGCGAGCGACGGGGGCTAAATTATTTGCTCAGATGCGAACTCTGAGCTGTCCTATCAGCCACTGCTATCGCTAATATCCAATATCTGATCCTATGAAGGCAACAGCTGCTATCATGCTGGGATAATTATGAGTTTTGCTTTGTTTTTTTTGTTTTTTTTACATAAGAGGAATGGCGTCTGCAATATGGCAACCCACCTTAACCACCTCATCCCATATGGCCCAGTTTTTGATGAATCAGAGGTTTCGGTAAACTCTCCAAGATCAGACACTATGTGAACGAACAGTGTCTAGTGGGAACACAAACAGCTTTAACTGCCTTATTATTTACCTTTTTATCTTAAAGCGATATCCTATTTTTCAGCCTGAGTCTCCATCTGTAGTGTGTGGTCCAGCAGCAGGGGGACAATTCAGCATCTCCAGTCCATCTGACATGCAAGTCTTGGGATAGTGGGAGGAGCTCCAAACTCCACCCACACTCCGCACAGACTTCGCCACCTGGGAATCGAACCCAGGACCTTCTCACTGTGAGGCGACTGCGCTACACGCTGCACCAGTAGCATATACACTGCAAACTGAGCTACATTGCATCAGCAAGCGTTTTTATTTTCTGGCAGGACTCGCCGAATCTGTCCAAAACGGACAATTCTATTATGTCTATGTCCAGATCTATTATATTTGCAAAGCCACCGTGCCAAAAATCTCGGCCTGAGCTTTGTCGGTATTTGAAATTCTGTTTCTTTTATACGTTTATCCTTTTCTTGAAGCATGTATTGGGAATCTGGCCTTCTCGAATGATTGCTCACAGTAATTTTGCTCAACCAGCTGCAATCCTTTCTTAAAGTCGAGACTCAAAAAAAATCACGAAAGTCTTGGAGGAACAGCTCCACGGTGTATCTTCACAGGTCATGTTTGTTAAAAAGTCCAGTATAACCGTGGAAGTCTATTCTGAGCTTTAAAGCTCAGCCACACGCACAGATGCAAAGGCACACACGCCCACCGATGCTCTTCATCATGAGCTCATGGATCCAACTCGCTTCTCATCAGAATGAGGAACGTATGGGCTTTAATGGGCGTTTGAGACACGCACAGTCTGGCAAAACAGTCCTGTTGACCCAACCTGAGAACACTCACCACCAAAAAAAGAGGGAGTTTACCACATTAGAGCAGGCAAACAACGCAGCGCTCCTCGAAAGCTCTCTCATAACCTTGTTGAGCCGTGCGCTTTTCCGAAGCTCTGTCAACAAAGCGCTCCAGCAAAGGACTTTCAGCACAAATAAAGTGCTGCTTCTGGACCGCGACAGAGCGATGAACAACAGGAGAGAGAGAGAGAGAGAGAGAGAGAGAGAGAGAGGAGGAGGAGGAGGAGGTTACATTTCTCACGTAAGAAAGTCTCATATTTGAACGTCCCGTCTGCGTCCCACTTCCATTCACAGCCCTATACATGCTTTATTTGAATCCGCTGCACATTTGAACAGCGACCAAAAAAGTGCCCTTAAATAAGAGCCAGGTTAGTTTTATTGGAAAGCAGCCTCCCAGCAGAACTGCACCGCTGCCAGAAGCTTAGCTATACCCGAAAATAAACACGGCTGGGGCAGGAGAGGGGAAAAGAGATGAACAGACTACGTCTGGCCAACTAAACTGACCACCCCAGCCCTCAGTATGACCTTAGACTGTTGGGCAGAGCTGGACGTCCTTCCAGAGCACCTCATGTATGATTAGATCAGGAACTGCTCAAACACTATAATCCTTAAGATACAAGGTTTTGCGCCATGTGGCCACTAGACGGTATGTAAGGGTATGAACCCGTCCTGCATGTCTCAAACAAACTTTTCCGGAAGAGTTAAAGCACATTTTACTTTTTATTTATTTGACCAATGTAATGTCTTTTCCACCGTTCTTGTTATAATGGCACCCCGTGTGGCCTATAAGGAGAAACATTAAGCCCTTATGGCTGATAGAAATATAATGTCACCTTCTGCTGTGGCCTGTTTAATGGTCCATAAACACTGCAAGGGATGATGTTACACCCCTTCCATCCACAGGAGGTGACTTTATGCTCCTACATGCCACAGCAGGTGGCTTTTTACCCCTATGGGATATAAGTGGGAGTTGGGAGAGACTTTGTACAACTAATGTGTTGCAGTGCATGATGGTATTTTTTATGCGACCTATTAACCCAACAGGCCATGGCCAATAAATTTATAAGCCATGACTAAGGATTTTACACCCCTAAAGACCACATTGGGTAACTTTGTACCCCGCACAGGTCTTAAACAATGATTTTATACCCCCACAGGCCTTAAACAATGATTTTATACCCCGCACAGGCCTTAAACAATGGTTTTATACCCCCACAGGCCGTGAACAATGATTTTATACCCCCACAGGCCTTGAACAATGATTTTATACCCCCACAGGCCTTGAACAATGATTTTATACCCCAACAGGTATATACCCCCAATTGTGACTATCCTTGTCATTGTGAGAACACACAGTGAACCACAACGAAATTGGTCCTCTGCATTTAACCCATGCACACACCATAGCTGCAGGGGGCAGCTATGAAAGCGCCCGGGGAGCAGTGACAGGGACAGTACCTTGGCGATGAACCCACAATCCTGTGAACCCAATGAACCTGATCTTGTGGCCGACTCCCTAACCACTAGGCCACCGCTGCCCCTTAATCAATGTCTCAATATCCCCACTGCCCACAGCGAGTACTCTTAAAAACCAAATTGCAGATGACTTTTTACATCTACAGTCCACAGCCAATGACTTTGTACCCCTAGACCCCAGATCGGCAGCTTCAAATCTCTACAGGCAACGACATTTTAACTCTACATGGGGATGACTTTATCCCTTACACACTGGATCAACTTTAGAATCCCACAGGATAGAAAGCTTATCCCCAACAGATCAGGCTGGACATCTTTAAACCCCTTTAGGCCACAGCCAATAACTTTCATATCCTAACAAACCACATCAGGTGACTTTAAGAGGCTACAGGCCACAACCAATGACTTTATACCCCTTTAGTCCACTTTATACCCCGACAGGTGACTTTACTCTCCAGATTTGAGTGACTTTACAGCCAATGACTTTATACCCCTATAGACCAGATGGGGCAACTTTAAACCTCCGCAGGACATAAATAATGTTTAACTTGACAGGTCCCGCACAGATGACTTTGGGGACCTATGGGGCACTTGAGGCAACTTTATAAACCTACTGACTGCAGGGTGTGGCTACTTACCCCTATAAACTGGATCAAGGACACAACCAATGATTTTGAACCAATATAGTCCAGAGTTTATACCCCTGCAGGCCACCGGAGGTGACGCTATACCTTACGGGCAAGTTGCTACCATATGTATCCTCCATCCCTCTCATGCAGGATCAGCCTCTCAGGGCCACGCCCTAAAACACAGACAGGTGAGCTTCATTTCTGATTTACCGTCTCTGTAACCTCATTTCAGGCCCACGAGCTTCTACAACACACACAAACCCACACGCGCACATATTTCACAATTCCTGCTGAATCTAAAGAGCATATAGAACTCATAAAGGCCAAAGCCATTCCGACAACACACACACACACTCCCACACACACTTTCTCACGTTCTGTCTCCCCAGCTCAGGTTATTCTAGACCATTGTGTGTGTCCACAGAAGAGCTTTTATATCTGTCACTCTATTTCAGGTGATTCAGTGCTGTGATTCACTCCTACCTGCTGTCTTTTAGACGCGGTTTATTTTGAGGCCAACTGGGTCTCGTCAGTAAAAAAAATAATTCAAAAAAGCACGGTGAGAGTAGCTGTGCATTGTTGTCCACCATTTGTCACTATATTAGTTGGAGTTTCGGAACAGATGGAGAAAGAGGGAGCCAGACTGCCAGTGTTGTGAAATGCTGGGTGAATGAGTTTTACATGCAGACAAAACTATTAAAACTGAGATTTTCCGAATATGATAACCATAAAGCTGGACATTCAGACAATTAATTTTCATTTCACACTTCATTTTCTTGGATTTTGTGAAAAGGATGGAAATGGCTGTAGTTAATAGTTATTTTAAGAAGGGGGAGGAGCACAGGGTGACGTATAAGAGTGGAGGAAGATGCTCACAGGTGGATTATATTCTTTGCAGGAGGGTCAGTCTGAAGGAGACTGCAAAGTAGTGACAGGGGAGAGTGTAGCTAAACAGCATAGGATGGTGGTCTGTAGGATGACCTTGGAGGTCAAGAAGAGGAGGAAAGTGAGGGCAGAGTCGAGGATCAGATGTAGGAAGCTGAAGGAGGAGGAATTCAGGCAGGAGTTAAGACCGAGAGCTTGATCGCTGTCAGAGCTCCAGATGTTTTGCCCGGAGCTGCTGAAGTTAAGCTATTTTTAAACAAAGCTAATTCTCAAACTGATAAACTGCCTGTTGTCCCTGTTGAAAAAATAGATACAGACGGCAAAGCTGCAAAACAGGAAGTGAGGAAGAGAGGAAAAAAGTGCAAACAGGTTGGAATGGGTGGAGAAGAGTGGCAGACGGGGACCAGCAGGAACGAAAGGGAAGGCTTCTAGGATGGCAGTGAGACCAGCCATGTTATACAGGAGACAGTGGGACTGATGAAAAGAAAAGCAGCTGGATGAGTCAGAGTTAAAGATGCTAAAGATGCCTTGGGAGCGATGAAGACAAAGTCGGAGACGCAAGATAGTGTTAGTTTGGACAGGTCCAGAGGAGAGACAAGGAGCATATCAGGAGAAGGATGTTGAGGATGGAGCTACCAGGCAAGAAGATGAGAGGAAGACCAAAGAGGAGGTTTATGTATATGGTGAGAGAGGACATACAGGGGGAAAAGAGGAAGAGGAAGATGCAAAGGACAGGAAGAAACGGAGGCGGGGCGGATGATCCAGTGTGGAGAAGCTGAAAGGTGAAAAAAGAAGAAACAGCAAAGCCACGGAGGAACAGCGAGCATCCGGACTGACTCCACGATTCGGCTCACTGGTGCCGCTGTGCTGCCTCGACTCACCGACTCTTTTCACTTTCAGGTCAATAAGCGGCAGCTTGGCGGCCAGCGAGCGTAAATCCAGCTCACCCCTCCAGATTACAGAGAGAGAGCAAGAAAAAAGAGAAGATTTAATACTTTGGCAGCACTGTAACTGCACGGTCTTGCCAGCACAATTTCTGTGAGTTTGGTAAAAGAGAAAAAAGACAGTGGAAGAAAGGAAGAGACTGAAAGGAGAGGCGGGAGACTTTTCAACTTTTCAGAGTTACTTAACCAGCTATTTCTGGCCAACACTGAAATCATGACTCACGAATCGTCATTTCTTGAGTCTCCAGACCAAACTGCTCGGCCTCATTCATGCACACCTTCATTTTCCATCAAAAGAAGTAGCAGCGAAAGGAACTCCAGGACGCGCTGGTCATTTGAAGGATGATTAAGCTATTCACCGCACAACCAGATTAGTTCGACCACCTCCAGCCTTCACTTTTCTAAAGCGTGAAATTGTTCCACTGCTTCTTATTCTTCTCTCAGTTCAGGACAGTCTCTCTTGCTTCATGTGTAAGTACAGTACCTACTTCTACATGCGGATTACTCTTCTGGGGCAGAGGTGGTCTGGTGTTTAGGGCCCCAGATTTAAAAGGTCATAGATTAAAATCCAAGACCAGCAGGTTGCCCTCAGGTTCCCTTGAGCAAGGTACCGTCCTCATCACTGCTCCCCAGGCACTGGATATGTCTGTTCAGAATGGTTCAGAATGACAGATAGTCCATTTCACTTTCACTTGCAGCACTTTAGATTAGCCTCAGAAGGACTGTCTGCCTGAAGACCACCCGGGAAAAACTAAAACGTAAAATAACCCGACATAAAAAATACAGTAATTTTCACAATTAAAAGAGCGTGTTGCTGTAATTTTGCAAGGAACATTGCAGTGATGGGCACGGTACCTCAAGGCAACCTACTGGTCTGGGAATCGAACCCATGACCTTTTGATTATGGGGCCTAGTCCCTAAACACTATCCACCACTTTCTTTGTGCTAGAAACCAGATTACACCCTCAAAGGTTGACGAGGCTTCGTGTAAAGTCATACCCTTCAATTGAGAAAAGAGCCTTAAAATTACACTGGTTATTTGAGCTGGTAACCATTACTGGTTATCTGAGCTGGGAAACGGTTCTTCACGCTCACGGCTTTGTTTTTAACAGTAAAAGCAATTTTGCAATGTCTTGTTTCTGTAAAGACTTTGGATTTCGTTAATGGGCCTGTATATCCTCACCCGCTTAGGAGATTTGGTGTAAAAAAAAAATAAAATAAATAAATAACGAGCCTTCATAGAAAGCAAGAGTGAAGCACAAGGCTTTAAAAAGAGCCTCCCACTTAGAGCGTCCCTCATCGCTTCCCACACACCCTTTAGCATTAAAACAAGTAGTTATGTAATAGTATGGATTTCCTGAATGTGTGTGTGTGTGTCTGTGTGTCTGTGTGTCTGTGTGTCTGTATATGTGTGTGTGTGTGTGTGTGTGGGGGGGGGGCACAAAGAAAACAAGTGGTGTGTGTGTGCATTACCCACATGTGAGAAATGTCCAGACCTTCAGTAAGTCACTCCATCTTTTGGTATCAAGAACATCAATGCATTTCATCTACTCATTAAACCAAGGGTGAGTGTGAACAGCAGGGCAGCACCACATGGTGCAGTAGAGGGTTAAAAACCAGGAGTACCCCCATCAGACCTTTCAGTCCGTGGTTCAGAGGCAGAGATACTGGGTTTAAGTGGTTGCAGGTACAGATAAGTTCTGTCACTCCTCAAAGTGGACCTCAAAGATCAACTATCGTAGCACTGCAGAGGCGAAAAAGACTGGGAGCTCCTCCCCTGATTAGGAACAGCTGAACACTCTCAAGCAAGGACATAGAGCCTTTAGTTCACGGCTGAGTATCCTACTCAGGCCCACTACCTGCCTTTAATCGTTAAATTACAAGCTCTTTCTTTCAGAAGACAAACTGGAAACGTTTCATTTCTATTAAAACACTGTCCAAAAAATCATTAGAGCCATTCAGGACCCAACACAATGGTTTCCACAAGCAAAACCTACGGTATGAAAACTAAACTAATTACAGCTTCAGTGAAAAAATCTGCTAATCAGACACCAACAGCATCTACACACACGGAAAAGAAAGAGAAGTTCCATCACGTATTTTAAAACGGGCTCCATCTGAAACGGTCGGCACACCTTGGAAATGCTCGTTGGCTTTGAATCGGTATTTCCCGCAGCTCATTCGAGGGATTCCATGCTTGAGCGAGTGGCGGGTCGTAACCTTTCTCATCCGACGAAGGACCCAACCTGCGATACACATTCGGGCTACAAGCTCCACGGCTGAATATCGATCGGAGGGATACACGGTTAGTTGATACATTGGTCAAATGGCAGCCTGCGAAGAATTTTATTAAGCACGATTTCCGGAGGAACAACTTTCAGAAGCCAATACTCCGAGACCCCCCTTCCATTTCTTCTGTGGCCATTTTCAGTCCACTGAACTGAAAAAAAAAAAAAAACAATACAGGTACATTTTCACCTCCAACTGTGTTTTTGAAGAGCCTTATTCAGCGATCGAGGCCTTTTGGGGGACGAGGGCCTGAATGGTCTTCAAATTGTCTTTGAGAATAAACGAATCATTCACGCAGTGAAGAGATGTTACTACGTTCGCTGCATTACTGCATTAACCTCATTAGTGATGAATTCGTTAACTGTCGTTGAGGAAAATGCATCTTTTTTGGCCAGTTCTGACACTGTGTACTTTGTTTCACAACCATTTGGCTGACTTCGCCAATTACCCAGCATCTGCTTGTCCTCTGTAGAGGTTGATTAACGTCCCTGTGATGTCATTTCCTCCCTCATTTGCATGAGGCACCATGGGAACAGGGATGACTTTGGATCCTATTTCTGCTGATTTGCCCTCTGGTGCCAAACCAAACAATTTCTTTCATTTTCCAAAAGAACGGATCGCTTTCAGACTGGACCATTCATTACTAATGGGTTCTAGAAGGGCATTGAGCTCATTTATCTGAACCCTGTCAAACCGAGTGTCTCACCAGCAGGAACTTAGTCCCAGAATCTGCCACCAGGGGAGTCGTGGCACATACATGTCCATCCTGACCGCCAGCGAAGGCATCAGTGTGCAGAAACTGATCTTTTCATTTGCTTGATGTCGTGGTAGTCCAGTGGTGGGATACTCTCCTATCATTCAATAGGCTGTAGGTTCGAATCCCACCTCCAGCAACACCACTGTTGGGTTCCAAGCACTCAGTGTTCAGCTTCCTCAGTAAACAAATCATCTGGAATCATCTGCACCTGTTTCTTCACTGCTTCGTGTCTTGACGCTTTGTTCTTCTTGAAGGTTCAGACGTAGATCACTGTGTGGATTAACCAACACAAAACTATCAAACTGCTCAGGTACAGAGACTGGACTGAAAATGAGAGACAACAACACTGTCCTTCAGGAAGATCTGGAGAACTGCTCAGGTACAGAGACTGGACTGAAAATGAGAGACAACAACACTGTCCTTCAGGAAGATCTGGAGAACTGCTCCTCAATGACAAAATGCCAGAAAGTCTGGAAAGTATAAAGAAATGTGGGTTGGCTCAATACTGTATTTAAAATAAATAAATAAATATATAAAGTCACGGATGAGGTGTTTTGGGAACGATAGAGGGCGCTCTGTTCTGACTGAGCACACCTGAGCCTTTAATGAAGGCACAGGTGTGCCTCATTGGGGCTGACTATTTAAGCCCTGATGAGTCAGAACAGAGCGCGGCTCATTAGTTAGGCTCAGCCTACACTCTCTGTGGTGGTATTTGGTATCTTGGTTTAGGCTGCAGTTCCTTGATTTTAGTTAGAACTACAGTCCTTTGTTTTGTTTTGTTAACATAGTTAATAAAACTATGATCCGAACTCCTGGCTCAGCATTGGCGTCCTCCCTGCAGCCTGCCACCGTTACATATATATATATATATATATGTCATCATACACCTTTTTAAGGGGGCATGTGTTTGATCCAGGATATAATCTGCAGAGCTTTTGTTCCAGAATTACAGGGTAGAGCCTGCGGACTACACTTTCCACAAAGTGCCCGAGTCTCCGCGGAGAAGTGCAGCAGCGGATGAAGGTAAACAGAATTAGCCCAAGACAAAGCACTGTGACGGCCTTGTTATGACAAATTAAAGCTGTTTTTTCACAAATTAACGGTGAATGCATGAAACATGCCGCGCATCCGTCTCCCTCTATGCTCAATTTAATACGACTTAATAGCTAATCAAGTTTCGCTTGTCAGATTTCATGCAGCCTAGACCTGAACAATGGGAGCTGTGGGGCTTAATTGATGACGCCATCGTGCAAAGTGATCAGAATGTTAATGTCTTTCTTTGTGCATCCTTGTGCAAAAAAAAAAAAAAAAAAGAAAGAAAAAAAAAAAAACAGAACAGGATAGCAGCTAACGGCTAAAGCTAAAGACCCGCACGGATGACTGAACATTAGAGCCTCTTACACCTCTTTCTGGAGGTTTGGAATATTTCAACATTTCACTCCTTCAATTTTATTCTCCTTATTATCATTTAATAGCACTGCATGACTGAACTTCTATAGAATGGTGTGCAAAAGTTTGTAACCCCTGGTGAAATGGATTGCATTCTTTATAAAAACACATTTTAATGCACAATTATATATATATATAAATAATATATGAAGTGAAAGTGACAACCCTTGGCATTGCGAGGTCACAGCACAGCACACAGTGAACCACAACGAAATTGGACCTCTGCATTTAACCCATGCACGCAAACACCGTGCAGCAGTGCGCAGCTATTGAAAGCGCCCAGGGAGCAGTGACAGGGACAGTACCTTGCTCAAGGGTACCTCAGGGTAACCTACTTGTGAGGGAATCGAACCCACAATCTTCCGATGCAGGGGCAACTCCCTCACCACTAGGCCACCGCTGCCCCTTATAACATAATATATATAACAATATGATATATAATATAAATCAAGAGATAAGAAGTGAATTTTATGTCCACACAATCAGCAAAACCTGCAGAAAAGTGTGCTTTTTGGGGAGGAATTCTATTTATTTTTGTATTTTGTGGCTAAAAGTGCTCGCGAGAGTGGCTCAGGGCTCTTGAAGGGACACCACTGAAGACCTTGACCCTCATTTACCCCCGGCATTGCTGCACTAGTGGGGCGGATACGACACAATAGCACACGCAGTGTGGTGTCAGTGCTGTGTTAAGTGTACGCTCAGCATGCCTGGGGTTTGCTAATCGCCTGCCTGACACCGATGCGCCGAGAGCAACCGCACAGAGATCGCAGAGCGCAGAAGGACACGCTGTGATCCAGAAGTGGGCGTGGTCAGTGTGTGTATGTATGTGTAAAGTCGTAACGGGCCTGCTGACAAGAACAGGGATGCTGCTTATTCTTATCTGCAGTGGTATGGGAACGATGGTGGATTATGTGTGTGTGTGTGTGTGTCTGTGTGTGTATTTATATCTCATATATATTTAAATTATGGAGAGTATGACTGTATGAGCCATAAGGATAAACTTCCACAGGGAGCCTTTATGCCACTAAATGTAACAAAAGCTGATTCTGGATCAGATCCTGCTCTGTTAAGATGCCTAAAAGAATAATTTAATACACTGAGAAGTGTTTGTGACGACACTGGAGGCAGTTAAAGCCTTTGGTGATTTTTTTGGGTGTAGGAAAAGTGATTATTTGTCATTGAGAATCACACCGTGCAGCAGTGGGTAGCCATTTCCAGCAGCCGGGGAGCAGCGATGGGGACGATACCTTGCTAAAGGATACCTCAGCGTAACCTACTGGTCTGGGATTTGAACCCACGACCTCCCGATCCCGAGCCTAGTCCCTGAACACTACACCGCCGCTGCTCCAGAGGCTCATGTTGATGAAGGTGGGACGTGGGGGACTATTAACTTCCATTTTGGACAAGCATCTGCCTGCAGCTCCTCTTCTGCAGAAACGAAGCAAAATCTGGGTGCGAAACATGTCTTGGTTGATTTGTGTCCTTTTGTTTTTGCAGCCAAATTGTCCCTTTCGTTTTTGGATTGTGACTTGAACAGCCGCCTGAAAGCATCTGCAGCACTTTTTATATTCAGGGTTTCCTTTAATGTGTCACTTAAATGTGTTTTCAACTTCTTCCTTCAACATGTGTCTATTCAGGAGGTTCATCTTGTGGGGGAGGATGCAAATGCACACATTCATCAAACACAAGCAAGGATGATACAGCGTGGGAGTATACAAAAGCTTTGACGCTCTCTCTCTCTCTCTCTCTCTCTCTCTCTCTCTCTCTTTCTCTCTCCCTCTCTCTCTCTCTCTCTCTCTCTCTTGCGCTCTCTCTC
>CM029374.1:3100896-3107791 GCA_017165825.1 Hepsetus odoe | reverse complement strand
GCAACTTGGCTTGTCTCGCTGTGCAGGTTATCCTAATAAAATCCTGCAAACCTTCTTCCTCTCTCTTTGTCTCTCTCTTTCTGTCTCTCTCTCTCTCTCTCTCTCTGTATATTTATATATAGATTATTATATAATAATCTATATATAATCTGTAGATATTTTAAATCACTTGTTAAACATAAAAATATATGTATTTTAAAACTAACCTATCAAATGGGCAAAAGGTGGGACACAATTTTATCACGGACGGTGGGACGGCGCCGGAGCTCCCGGAGGAAACACACACAGACACTGCGAGAACATGACCACACAGAAAGGCCCCGGACCGTCCCATCTGGGAATCGAACCCAGGACCTTCTCGCTACCCACTGCCCCGTGCTGCCCCAGTAGTAACACTACTAAATGATAAAAGGTTTAAAATGCAGAAGAAGGTAGAAACACGTTTGAAAGTAATGAAACCAGATCACGTCCTGCTGCTTCTGTGTGAACTGTATGGGCCACACGTGTCATTTAGGGCAGATTTTAATATTCCTTTACGTCCTTCTAAAGCATTTAATGGCTTAGTTCCATCTTTCATCACAAATAAAATCATGTGTCCGCGTCCTTCGCCCTGTGTGAGCTGGGATGCACTCCAGCACCCCCCCGCGACCCTAATTAGGACAAGCGGCCCAGAAAATGACTGACTGACTGACCTTTCATTCATGGAAGAAAAATCTTTTGTTTCGTTTGAAATTGAATTTTTAATTCTTTTCTACACACATCCTATTGTTCTCATTTCTCTTTTCTTCTGTACACTTTTTATCACTCGGTTCAGTCACGCTTTCCTGTTCTTTATTCTGTGAAAGGTGACGATTATATCACGAAAGAAGTGAATCTACACGTTTTCGCCCTTTGATAAAAGAGGGATGATCCAAAAGCAAGTCCGAGCCGTGAACCATCCAGAAATATCATTCAGCCAGAAGTCTAGGAACAACCCTGGAGATGCACTACAACACACACACACACACACACACACACACACACGATGCTGTCACACTGAACTGCCATGTGCCACCAAATGCTAGACACCGTCCAATCTAGTGTATCTCGGCTTCTGGCCCCACGTTGTGTGTATGAGGCACATTTAGCCCGAGTCTGCTATTAACGATGCCTCTTGGGTCCAGCTGTTGCGCCGAGAGCCAACGTCATAAAGCAACGCATCCTTGTTCAGGCCTAACTAATCAATCCCTGACAAGATGATGCAAAGGGCAGAATGAAGTTTACGGCCACGGCACTTGACAAATCACCGCCGCCAAGTGTAATCAATCAATTTGCATCAAGACAAAAAAGAAATGGAAGGGCCGGGTGAGCGATTGGAAAGATTAGGGCTAATAATTGAAGTTTCAAACTATATTTCCCGTGATCGCTTGTGGCACTTTGGTAGATCAGTGCAGCGCCGGGGGGAGGGACCGTCCCATGGATACGGCGTGATTGATCACCGAACGCAGGGACCCCTCTGATCGCAGCTTGTTGAGTAGCGTTGACTTCGATTGCAACATCATGGTTAACGGCCTGTGATTCTCAGGGGATGTGGCTGCACACACACACACACACACACACACACACACACACACACACACACACACAGGAACATGCACTAACCATGTGTGACGCTGAGAAAAAAATGACTGGCTGCATTTTAATGGACTTTTTAAATTGGGTTTTGGGGGCACTAGTCACAGGCACAGTGAGAAAGAGAGAGAGAGTGTGTGTGTGTGTGTGTGTGTGTGTGTGTGTACACTACTTTATTTAGGACTCTGACAGCTTTTCAAGGCTCCGCTGCTGTTTGAATCCGGAGAGGATTTGCATTGATATTGAACTGAGCTTGTCGTCAAATGAGCAAACCGCCTGCCGCACTAATAGACCTGGAGCCTGGCGGCCAGGCTGAGGGTCAGAGTCAGCTGTTACTCAGACTTTCTGGACTCGTCTCGAGCGCACGGGCCTGTTTGATGCCCTGAGGGTGTAGAAATGTTGATGCTTTGTGATTTAAAATGGCAGAATTGATTAAACTGGTGCTTTTCTGTTGGCCGGAATATTCGCTGGTTAATTTCAGTCTCGAGAAGGCGAGGTGTGCTGTTCATATTGTTTATGTTCCACTAACACGTAACCAGGTTATAGAATCCCATATATATACATCAACATGATCACGGGGCCTGACAATGTACACTTCATCAGCTGTTTGGACTCCGTTAGCTGATTGTGTAACAAGGACTTGTTTAACTGATTATGTAATCAATACTTTTTTAATTGATTATGTAATCAGTACTCAGGTAACTGAGAATGTAATCAGAACTTCGTTAATTGATTGTTATCAGTACTTGGTTAGTTGATTGTGTAATCAGTACTCAGTTAGTTGATTATGTAATCAGTACTCGGTTAATTGATTATGTAATCAGTAATCGGTTAGTTGATTATGTAATCAGTACTCGGTTAGTTGATTATGTAATCAGTACTCGGTTAGTTGATTACGTAATCAGTACTCGGTTAGTTGATTATGTAATAAGTACTTTTTTAATTGATTATGTAATCAGTACTCGGTTAGTTGATTATGTAATCAGTACTTGGTTAGTTGATTGTGTAATCAGTACTCAGTTATTTGATTATGTAATCAGTACTCGGTTAATTGATTATGTAATCAGTACTTTTTTAATTGATTATGTAATCAGTAATCGGTTAGTTGATTATGTAATCAGTACTCGGTTAGTTGATTATGTAATCAGCACTCGGTTAGTTGATTATGTAATCAGTACTCGGTTAGTTGGTTTAGCAGTGAACTGGTAAACTGGTTCCTTAATGATTATGATTTCATTCCTACTGAGCACTTGGCTCGGTGACTATGTGATGATTTAACCTGCACTGCATTCATTCCAGACAATCATCTTTAAAAACGGTCTTTCTGTACGGCTTGGTTATAAATAGGAAAGTCAGTTATGTGAGGCTCTAGTCACACCTGGGCATCCAAACTCTCAATTACGGCCCGAGGAAGAGCAGCGTGGTGGGCAGGAGCCGAGGAGCCGACACACTGAGAGCTCTACACACACCCAGGCTATATACATCTCCACCGAAGCCTTTCTGTAGAAGGTAGCAGAGGATGTGTGGGCAGAGGCACTGTCACTGCACGGAGAGCAAAACAAGCATGTGCGGAGAGAGAGACAGAGAGAGAGAGCGAGACAGAGAGACAGAGAGAGACAGAGACACAGACAGAGAGGGAAAATGACACTCTGTGTGAGAGACAGAGGAGTGAGAGAGTGGGTGGGACAGAAGCTGAGAAGAGAGATTGTACGAGAAAGACAAATAATGCCAGAGAGGGAAACAGAGATAGAGAAGGCTGAGTGTGTGTGTGTGTGTGTGTGTGTGTGTGTGTGTGTGTGTGTGTGTGTGTGTGTAGAGGAACGTAGGCAAAGGAGACAGAGAGATCAAGCGCAAACGATGAGAAAACACTGCAGGGCAGAAATACTCTTGTAAAAAAGCATTAGAGAGAGAGAGAGAGAGAGAGAGAGAGAGAGAGAGAGAGAGAGAGAGAGAGAGAGAGAAGAGAGACTAAAGAACAGTGACAGAATGATAAATAAAGCTTTATAATAATAAAGAAAAAAGAAATCCTGACAGATAGAAAGAAAGAAAGAAAAAAGAAAGGAAGAACAGTTCTAATAAGCAGCACATTTTTACTGCCGGCTACACGTAACTGGTGTCTGTGAATATGGAAATGGAAACGGAGGGAACATTCTATCAGTCCAGTGAGACTGAGATCCTGCCTCGGCTCAAACCGGCCATCTTTAAAATAATAAATTAAGAAGATAAAGATCTGGATATGGTCCGGTGGGGTTTTATTATTTTTAATTGGGATTTACTGACCAGTATGACCATCAAGCTGCCAAATACGACTGTAGAAGATAGAAGGTAGAAGAAACCTTAAAAAATCCACACATCTCTTTTTAAATCACTGGTACTCAAACACACTTTATGTCTTATTTCCAAGAGTTTAACAACCAGATTTAGGACATTTGTTTCTGCTCTGACACAAACTTTTACCAGAACGACCCCACTGCCGACCCCCACCTTCCCCAGGGGTACTATTACCCCTGGCTGGATAACTCTGCCCACTGGGTGCAGGTTAAATGCAGAGGCTGCATTTCATTGTGTGCTCTGCTGTGTTTCACAATGACAGTCACTTTCACTTTCATTCATTTCATTATTGGTCAATCGATATGTTGTCCAGGCTCTAAAACGCTCCCTCCACCAACCCCCTCGTTTCCTGTTAGGGAGGTTAGTGAAGGGAAGGCTGCTGATGGATGCTTGGGAGCAGCTCAGTTTCTCCTGCTGAGGCAGAGAATAGCAGGTAAGACAGCGAGTGTGAAGAGCTGCACTGCCTAAAGGCAGATAACACCCCCCCCCGACACACACACACACACACACACACAAATCCAAGCTCTGTCAAACCGCACCACTAGAATCGGCAGGAAGGGCACTTGGATTTCTGCACAGTGCTCGCTTTCAGGGCAAAAAAACCAGCAGGGTTAGATATGGAGTATGTAGGAGTTGGTTGAACACCACTGCTGTCACCGGTCATATTGCTTGGAACGAAGGCTGCAGGAGCAGGAAGAAGAAAGAAATCACCCCCTCTTGCTTTATTCCTAAAGGGAAACAGCGGGACTCCGAGTTGAGATGAATCTCAGGCACATCATGGTCCAGAAATAGGGACTAGGCCCCCAGATCGGAAGATCGTGGGTTCCAATCCCTTACCAGTAGGTAGCCCTGAGGTACCCTTGAGCAAGGTACCGTCCCTGTCACTGCTCCCTGGGCACTTTAAATAGATTCCCCCTGCTGATTTTAGTTATTCATATCACACCAGTTAACATCCTCCATATCGAGGTTGTATGCAGTTCCTCCTTCGGACCGGACCACTTAGAGCAGGAGTTTGGAACATAAGTCAGGCTTATTAGCGTAATTGGTCTCTCTGATCTGAATATCTGAAGACCTGGCTGACCTGTGCTGGACAGAACGCATGGAAAATGGAGCATCACCATGGGCCGAGGCTTTCCTTTAACAAGCATTTCAAAGGAAATGCTTCGTCCCCGAGAGGGACGCTCATTTTGCAGAAGAGCTGATGGACACTGAAGAAAAACACAGCACGCTTGTGTGTGCAAGAAAGAGCAGAGTGTGCAGCGAGAACGCTCGACTGTGTGTTTGCGTCCATTCACGCTTGCGTAGTTTTCCTCACAAATGTGAGTAATTCTGCTGCTGCCATTGGACGAGCAGCGATAATGACCACAAACCAAAAGATTCATTTGAGCGTTTGGGATTGTGTGTCGTGTCCAAGGAGAGGTTTTTTTTTTTGTTTTTTTTTTTTTTGTTTTTTTTTAAGCGGCATACTTTTTTTTTTTTCACGCGGAGCCTCCAAACTGTGTATAAATACAGCAGCAAAAAGTCCCCATTCCATTCCTTCATCAGAATCATCGTCTTATTCAGAGACAGAAGGACATTAAAGTGCACTAAAAGGATCCCATTCTAGGCCGTTTTTCGTTCTTGATTTTTTGCAGTACCATTAAATATTCACAAGATCATTCGACGGAGCATCGCACGGGGTGGAACCTCAGGCCATCTGCTCCCAGAACAAACAGCTTAATGAACGACAGAGATAATTAGCCAGTTAAGATCAGAGGCTTGGAAAGCTGAGATCTGATAGGCGGGGGCACCGCTGTTGTAGGACGAGCTAAACACTGTCCATATGTTCAGTCCAGCCAGGGGTTCCTGAAAACCTTTACAACTTCATTGATTGGATGATTGATAGATTCACTGACTGACTGAGTGACTAATTGATTGATTGTTTGATTGATTGTTTGATTCACCGACTGACTGACCAAGTGATTCATTGATTCATTGACTGATTGATTGACTGACTGAGTGACTGATTGATTGATTGATTGATTGATTGGTTGACTGATTGATTGATTGATTGATTAAGCAACTGACCGTCTGACCAATTAATTGACCGAATTACTGATTGATTGATTCATTCGTTATTTACTGATTCACTGACTGGCTGAAAGACCCATAGACTGATTGACTGATCGATCAAATTATTTTTTTTCAAATTGATTGATTGATTGAATTGAGCTTCTTATACAAACCAGATTCCAGAGCCTCTCAGGGTACTAGAGTGCAACGTAAAATGTAAAACATGCTGAAATTATCAGAATGAATTCAGATATTTGCACAGTGGAGTAAAGAACACTGCAGTAAAGTGTGTGTTTCAGCACCACGGACAGCGGCACCGCAGCGCCGAGTTCAGAACCTCGGACAAGAACCGCGGCGCTGTTGGTTTGAGGTTTCAGGACCATGGACAGCATAAAAATAATTCTACACTTTTGATCGCCCTGAACAGCAACGTTGTTCAACTGTAATGGTTTCAGGAGCAGAAGTGTTACATTTCCTCTACCAGGAGTTCTCCCATCCCTCCATTTCTTCTCCATTGTTCTTCCATTTGTTTACAACATCTCCCATCAGGCTTTGCTCCACGATGATTCACAAACACATCCTTTGACGCCGGCCCCGTGGGACATATTTCACATTGACGCCACGATGATTGCTTTGGGAAGCCCAGAGCATCGTCCCATCGGCACTATTTGCAAATCTTTTCGCATCAGCTCCGCCTAAGTGTCCCAGCACAAAGCTGCACATCTGCATCCCGCCAAGCAATAAAGCTGTTAAATCTTGTGGTGCCTCACAAGTGCACAAGCCATAGCTACACACTCATCACACTCACCTAACCTAAACTATGCTCTCCTGAGCCTAAACTACATCCACTTACCTGAGCCTAAACTACACCCACTCGTCTGAGCCTAAACTACATCCACTC